>JAQFVV010006740.1:370660-400858 GCA_028023455.1 Epiperipatus broadwayi | reverse complement strand
GGATTGTGAACTGCTAGTCATTCTGTGGACTGTCAATATCTGTCAAAATTTACAGGAGGAGAATGGATGAATGTATAATTTATGAGCTATTACAGACCGTTATGCACTATATAGATTATTATTGTGTAGTTCATTAAACCAGGATATTAAAAAAATTTTTTGTTTTTTTGTATTTACATATTCATAATAAGGTGAAAAGCAAATCAGTCGGTTAGTTAAAGATAGTCTCGAACAAGGAAAGGATGTGTGGGTTTTTGATGGTCAAGGAGCTCTAGATGGATATATATAGTTTAATAACATGAGTGAACTAAATTGTAAAATGTGGAGAACTTGGTATAGGAAGGAAGACGCACATGCCAAGAATCAGTGATTGTTTTCATACAGAAAGAGGATGAGGAGGATTTTCTTAAAACAAACACAAGAGGAAGAAGAGGAAATGAGGAAGATGCCTTTAATGTTGGTAGCAATAATACGCCTCAAGTGTAGACGTAGAGGAGGAGCTGAAGTTTGGCCAGATTCAGATAGAAAATAAAGAACCATTAGACATACGATTATATGGTAAATGATGCAGATGTTCCAAAGTATAAAGGATTTAAGAGAATCTGAAAGTAGCGAAAGTATAAAATGTTAAAGCCACAGAACTAAGAGAAGATAGAGTAAAATATGGAAAATGTATGATCAAAAAGATCTAGAAGAAAAATAATAGAAAGTATGGTAAATCTAAAACAAAAGTGAGAAAATAAAAAGTATGGTAAATCTAGAACAAAGATAGAGAAAAATAATAAAAGTAATGGTAAATCTAGAACAAAAGATGGAGAAAAGTATAGAGAGTCTAAGAGAAGATAATAAACAAGGGATGAAAATTTGAGAGAAGATCTCCAAAGCCCAGATAGATAACTCTAGTGAAAATAACAGTCGGATGATCATGGCTTTGGAAACTAGAATTGAAAAGTCCAACATAGAGTGTAAAAATAGATTTGCATCCTTAGGGGAGAGGATAGGAGTGTGTAGAACTATGGAAGTCACCAAACAGGAGGGCTGTCAGGGACTACAGTCATTAAAGGCTCAAGTGGAGCAGTCTATTGAAGAAAATAAGAAAGAGATTGAGTTAGTTAGGAATGAGGTCCATGGGTTGGTCTCCCAATCCATATCAGAATGCATAGAAAAGAATGCCAAAATAACTTCTGCAGGAATTAGTATCAGATTATAGGAGGTGACGGACAAAGTTAACTCATATAAGGAAGCCACTTTGGGCTGTGTAGATCAGGCCCTCACTATGAAAAATAAGTTTAGTGGCTTAGAAAGGGAAATATGAGAAGTTAAGGGAAGCATGGCCAATGAGTGTGTACAGATGAACCAAAATCTTAGGAAAGAATTGGGGAAACACATGGATAGCTTTAGGGAGAAGATAGTAAAAAAAGACAAGTCAAGTTCTTTAGAAGAGGGACCCAGAATGAATCAACATGAATTGGGTGTTATGTTGGAAAAGGTTGAGGAGAACCAGAAGGCCTATGTTGTGGAATACATGAACCCCAAGATGGATGATCTCTACCATAAAATAGGGGAATTAAAAGATCATATTAATGTAGGGCTGCAGGATCAGTCAAACCTAAATTCAGGGCGGAACAATGGTAGCATCAGTCCAGATGATTGTAGGGATAGCTCAGAATATAGTCAATCTGAGAAAAGGATGCCTACTTTAGTTAAAAATCCACAAGGTGAAAAATTAATAGATAAGGCAGAAGGTAACAGTAGAGAGGAATATAGAGTAGGAGGGTCAATGACCTCAAATTTAATTAAAATTAAGGCCTTTAGTGGGGAAAGCAGGGAGAACCCCTTAGAGTATCTGTATACCTTGGAAGAACTCTTTTCTGTGTGAAGGCTGAGTGAACAGGAAAAGTTGGCCATTGCCTGTAACCATCTTTATGCCTATGCTAAGGAATGGTGGCGGTCCCTATTTGATAAGCCCATTACCTTTGGGATTTTCATTGTGTTATCTTAGCCTGTTTTTGGAGTGAAGATAGGCAGGACGAGGTGCACTACCAGATTACACAGGAAAAGTATGGTGGTACCAAGGATAGCTATACACAATTTTTCAGAGGGCATGGTGGTACCAAGGATAGCTATACACAATTTTTCAGAGGGCAGGTGGTTAAGTTGAAAAGTCTTACTGCATTTCCCCTCTCAGAGCACCAAAACCTGAGAATACTCTGACACAATCTTCCCCGAAGTATTGAACAAATGCTAATTGCTGCTGATTGCCACAGTATAGAAGAAGCATCAGAAATCCTGGATGCTCTAGAAATTTCAGAGCAAGATTCAGAGACTAGGCCCAAGAGCACCAAGGTCAGGTATAATTATAATGTCTCTAATCTGAATCTGGGTGATCAGACAAATGATCAGAATTTTAGTAGTTATGGATATAGAAATAATTATAGAGCTAGGCCTCCTAATCAATCCTGGGGAAATTTTAGGGATAATGTCAGGAAGAAAGTAATTCCCAGAGATAAGCAACCCTCTACCAGTGGAATTACCACAGTGCTAAAAAGGCCAGGGGGAAAGGCCCAAAATAAAACTCCATCACTAAACTAGAGTGGTCCTGGTGTAATAGTTCCTCAGTGCTGGGGCCATATGCTAACAATTAGAGAGACAATGAGATGTGGTTATTAAATACCCTTGATCTGGATGTGGATTACCTAGAGCCATTTGAACTAGGTGAACCACCTATCCAATATAACTGTCCTGTTCTTAAATTATCAATGGAGGGGATTAGTATAAATGCCTTAATTGACTCTGGTAGTCAAGCCTCCATCATCTCAGAAAAAGCATATCAAAAGATGCTTCATGTAAACAGTTGTATACCCTCCTTGCCCATTAAACAGATACAAGTGACTCTGGCTAACAGGAAGAGAACCAGGCTGGCCAACAAGCAGGTTTGGATTAATTTTAGGCTTAACCAGTCTGAGTTTGGTCATGTCTTTTTGATTATGCCCAAATTGGTTCATGATGTCATTATAGGTTCAGACTTCATGATCAGGAATAAATGCAAATTAGATTATGAGAAGGGGCTATTTTTATGTCAACAAGAACAGTTGCCTTTTAAATGGGAGTTACCCAAACTCTCTGGTCATTTGCTATGTATTCGAAGCACACTAATTGATGTTGGTATTAAAACTAAAATTAATCATGTTTTTCTTGCCAATTTGACTATAGGGGAAAATTTATACCAACTGATGTACAATTATAACAGCCTGTTTTCCACTGTTCCAGGCATCATCACAGGATATACTCATCGAATTAAGTTAAAGGATAATGAAACTTTTCAACAGAGAATGTATCCAGTTCCTTATCAGTATCAGGCTGAGGTACAAAAACAGATAGACCAAATGTTGGAATGGGAAATTATTCAGAAGTGTTCCTCTGCTTATGTCAATTCTTTGGTAATTATCAGAAAGATGGTACAGTAAGAGTATGTCTGGATGCTCATATGCTGAACCAGATAACCATTCCTGAACGCGATATTCCTCCACCTGTACATGAGCTCCTAATTAAATTCAAACAAAAGTCAATTTTCTCATCTTTTGATCTGACAGCCAGTTATTGGCAGATACCACTACATCATGAAGACCAAAAATATACAGCTTTTCGCTTTCAAAGTCAAACTTATGTTTTTACAAAAATGCCCTTCGGTCTCATTAACAGTGGTGCTGGTTTGATCAGATGTTTGGATATGATCTTTTCAAAACAATTGAAAGAAAAGATCATCATGTACATGGATGACATAGTTATTGCTTCCAGCAGTCTTACAGAGCATCTAGAACACTTACAGATATTCTTCGAAGAGTGTTTAGCCCATAATGTCAAGATAAACCTAGAGAAATGTACAATAGCTGCAAAAGAAATTACTTTTTTGGGACATGTAATCAGTGTACAAGGTATCAAACCCCATCCCGAAAAGATTGCTGCTATTCAGGATTTCTCAATGCCAAAAACCAAAAAGCAACTGCGGTCCTTCCTCGGTTTATGTAACTGTTAACATAAGTTTTACAGGGACTTTGCCTAGGATACCCAGTATTTGTCTGTGTTCCAGTATTTGTCTGTGTTATTAAAGAAATCAGAAAGGTGGAGGTGGACCACTGAGCATACCAGGGAGTTCAATACCATAAAACAAACCTTTTTGAACCACATTATTTTGTCTTACCCTGATTTTGGTAAAAAGTTTTTTGTACAGACAGACAGTAGCCACTATGGTCTGGGAGTAGTTTTATATCAGCTTGATGAAGATCAAAGACCTCAGGTCTTATACTTGTTAAGTAGACATTTGAGAGGGGCAGAGCTGAACTACTCCATAACAAAGAAAGAAGCCCTAGCAGTGGTATGGGCCTTTCAGAAGCTACACCAGTTTTTGCTTGGCTCTGAGGTCATTGTTTTGTCAGACCATAGGAGCTTAGAATTTCTAAGTAAAAGCTATTTAAATAATGAAAGATTAATCAGGTGGAGCCTATACCTACAACAGTTTAATTATAGCATTGTCTGTGTTGAAGGTATTAAGAATATCCCCGCTGATGTTCTTAGTCGTCACCCTGTCTGTCTTGTGCCCCAACATCCTGGTACAGAGAATATCTTAATTAATAATATTGATGTTGAATTAGAGAGAGATATCTTAAAAGATTACCATAATTTGGCTGGGATTCAAAAACAAGACCTAAAATTGGGCAGAATCATCACCATCCTGAATCATCCCATAAACTGCCGCACCTCCAAGAAATCTCTCAAGAAAGTTTTTGCCCAGTATAAGTTTGATCGGAGTATTCTCGTGTATAAGGTTAAGGGTCATCATGTTAACCCCTGGAGGATCGTGATTCCTAAAATTCTCATAGATAAATTGGTAAAATATGCTCATTGCAAATATGGCCATTATGGCACTCCAAAGATTTATTATGTGTTAAAGAATTACTTCTATGGGAATCAGATGTATAGAAATATCAGTGATATCCTTAAACAATGTACAATTTGTGCCAAGACTAAGTATCATGCTAAGTCATTTGTCGGTGTTTTACAACCCATAATCCTGGATCGGCCTAACCAATTGTTGGCAGTTGATTTTTATGGACCACTCCCCACCTATAACCGACAAAAGTTCATTTTAGTGGCATATGATGTATTCTCTAAACTTGTTTCTGCATTTGCTGTGGCCTGGACTTATGCTAAGGGTGTTATCAGGTGCCTCACCAACCACCAGTAGCAAGCTGTGGGTAAACCTGATGTGATTGTGACAGATCATGCCACTGCCTTTGTATCTAAGACCTGGAAGAAATAAGTTCAAACTCAGAACATCAAGCATGTTATGAGCTCTATAAGAAATCCGCAGTCTAACTCCTGCGAGCGCATTATGCATGAGCTTAGCAGACTTTATAGAGTCTACATTCCAGATGATCATAGACAGTGGGTGAATAAGCTTCCTGAGTTGGTAAATCTCATTAATATCACTTGTAGTGAATCGACAGGATTCCCCCGTTAGGTTGCATTATGGAAAACAGGAACCCTTGCTGATTAAAAGCCCCTTGCCTGTTACCCTTAAAAAATAAATAATGATAATGACCTTAATAAGGCTTGAGTCCAACTTAAACTCATGGGTCAAAAAAGGGTAAAGCAATCCAAAACCAAAACCACATCCATTTAAGATCAATGATCTTGTGCTGGTACGCACCCCTCATGTTAGCAACCCCCAAAGAAACAAATTTGAGAAGTTTTTACATTTGTATGAAGGACCATTCCAAATTACTAAAAAAATAGGAGAGAATGCCTTTATGCTTGCTACTCTTGATGGGAATAAGGGAACCTATAATGCTAGGAGTTTGATTCCTTATACTTCAGCAGAATAGCCTAACAAAGATCTCCAAATAAATTACTTTCAGTTTTCTAATGAAAAGTATGATATTTACCAGTAGTTATAGAATTTTTTTTATATTATTATTAGTGTGTTTATTATTAGTGTATTTTATTAGTTAGGATTTTTTTTTATTAAATATAGTTAAAACAAAAGTGCTGATGATTTTATCCGAAGGGGGGGACATTGTGCCATTACAATTTAGTCACTAGCTAAATTTATAGTAATGTGCATGTAGAAAAGGTAAACCAAAATCATCATCACATTTTTATATAACCATAAAAGAAGCTGTAGGGCATCCAAGTTCAAACCCTACCAGATCAAAATTTTAAATGCTTTAGACAGAAAGAGAGTGGATCAGCAATTATATGCTTTACTGGTTTGTGTGTTAATAAATCTTAAAAAGAGCAGCACACACATTTAATATTTAAATTTTCTGTTAAAAAGCAAAGTTATAATGCATACGTATAGGCAGTGTATGTGTAAGTTATTTAATTGTTTTATATTTCAAATATTCAACATTTTAACTTTCTTTAAAACTAACCTATGCTTGATCAATTATAATATCTTATTCTATACTTTTATTTTGCTTTTCTATAATTGTAATTGGGATTTAAAAGTTACAGATTTAATTAAATAATAGGGTTATAATTACTAAACTAGCAATTATATTATTCAATGTTAGTTTATGAATGGTTCTGAAATAATGAAGTATGTGTGTACATTACATACAGAAATTTACATTTATTAAATATTGAAAGAAAAGGAAGGGTTAAATCTGTCAAATTATTTTTTTTGTGCAATTTTATGTTAAAAGAGGAAATCTGTTGAATCAGATATCCATTTTTGTAGCAATTTTGTTTTTGTAAATGATTGTTTGCCACTTTGGGAGCTTAATCTGGGTGGAAACTCTAATTTTGAAATTGTCTTATCTTAAGATCTAAAGAAGGAAGCTCAAAAATTTGAAATGTTACCTAGGTGTAAAAAAAAGGATTAAGTCTATTTTTTTTAAAACAAACAAAAGTGTCTGGAAAAAGGATTAAACTTTTCAGTTGAAAAATAATTTAGTTGAAAATAAATTAGAGATCTAATTAAAACGAATTTGTCCAAAAATAGCAAGTGATGATATCTCTGATTGGTTAAGTTAGCTAAAATTTGGATATAAAAAGCTGTCTTGAAGAATTATTAGGGTGATTATGATTCAGATTATTAGACTATTAAATTGAATGTTGAAAATATAAGAAATGGCTGGCTAGAAAAATTACATGTATGTCCCATCTTTTCCAGACCATCTGGGGAAGCTGCACATCATATAGGAAAGAAAAGATGTTTTGTCTAAAATAATATTCTACACCTTTCAACTGACCAGAGAAATAAGATGTTTTTAATAGAAGGAAGAAAGCATTCACCTGCATTCGATGAAAGATGAATTAATCTACCGATAAATATTAATCATCAAGTCCAATTAATTGTTCCAACAACTGATTTTAAACTCAAGAAAATTTATAAATGTGAAAACAACTGCTGTATTTCATCCACTAAAAGAATCATGCTTGACAGGAAGAGAAGAAAAATTAATATAATGATTTCCAAATTGTCCACTAAAGCAAATAACCTCAATAGAGTCATCATCATCAAATAGTTATACACCTCAAGAAAGAGATTGTTCCCACATAAAACAGAAATGGTAGCTGCAGAAATATAGACATTATACAAGCCAAGTTTGAACCCTTGGAAATTTGCCACAAACAAAAGATCGGTAATATGACTTTTTATATCTATTTTCTTTATGATATCAGAGTCTTAATAAACATTTTAGCAATAAAGTGGTATATTTTATTTAAAGAACTTTTAAAGATTATTCAGATCGATTAAAAACAAGAATGTCTTACTAATAATAACTTTGAGCTTCATAAATGATCTTGAATGTATCAAAATTATTTGTTTATTAATTTTACAGTTATGAAATATTAATGTGTAAAACAATTTTTTTATGGTATTATGATTTTAGTTTTAACTAATATATTATTATTTTGGTTTTAAATAATATTTTGTTATTATGGGATAAAACACGCACATACATAATAATATTTTATATGTGTATAATTGCGAGTGAATGTGCAGTAACAAGTAGTATTAGAATATTAGATTATTTTGTTTCAAGTTAAGTATAGCATTTCAGAGGTAGAAGAGAGGGGGAGAAAATAATTTAAAACTTGTTTCTAAAACTTGCTCTTTCAATTCTATTAACATTTTTTTTAACATTCTACTTACATATTAGATTTATAAAGTATGTGTGCTAATGAGCAGATAATATTTTTTTCTTGAAATACTTTTCTCATGGAGTGAAAATCATGGTCAATGTGACATCCAACTTAATACAAAATACATTTGAAGGGAAAGGGGGAAGAACTTGAAATTAATCTGAGGATTGTTGTATAATCAATTATTATTGTTATTATTATTCATATCAATTTTCATGTTTCTCTAGAAATTTTATGTATATGTTAGAAATGCAGTAATAAATATTAGTTTGTTTTATTAAACGAGGCGTATATATTTCATTAAGTGTAGTCTTTGTTAAGTGTGATCATTCATCATCATCAGTGGTTGAATATCAGTTATTTAAGATATAAGTAAATATGCTAAAATTAAGCAATAATTATGAATTTCTTTATAAAAATTAGTTTTATGTTTAGGCTTAGTCCTAGAGCTGTAGTTGAAACCCTTGTCATTATCGTTATTATTATCATCATCGTCATCGTTTTAATTAATGAGCTGTTTAAATGTTTAAAGGCCATAAATAAATATTAATTTTATAATATTTAGTGATTTCTTAGTATTATTATAACCACATCCCATCATCTATTTCATGCAAGGATGAGTGAATTGCCATCCTAAATTAGTTATATATCATCTGAGCTAGTAAACTTATAAAAATATTGAAACATATTTGTTATGCTAAGATCTAAGAAATGATTTATGTCTAATATACTCCACTTTTGTTTAAAGATGTTTTACTTTTACCTAAATATTAGTGCGTATAGTGATATGGCTTAAAAAGCAAAATCTCCCATTTTATTAGAAATAAAGTACCAAAAAGGGGATTCAAACCCGGTACATGTGAAAGGTTATTAGATATAACCGTGTCTAGATTCAGATAATCTAGTGGCACCCTGCTAGACCATATTCACTTAGTATTTGTTTAAACATGCACTTAACATCAAACCAAGAAATGAAAGTGGATAAGATCTACTGTCTGTATACCTGAGTTGTATTTTATTGAATTTCTAGTGTACTCACCTTCGCAGTATTTTCATATACCTGAGTATATCGTGTGTTATATAAGTTCATGTTTAATTCAACTATCAATTGTTCCACTGACATTAAGATTTAATAATAAAATAAAAAAATATATAAGTATTTATTCTTAACTTCAAATCTGGAATTTTACTCAAAAGCTTAAGGTATATATTATTTAAAACTTAAATGTATATATAAATAGTACATATATGTTACATAATAAAATAGTCAAATAAAAATTTATATTTATAAATAATTTCACAAGAGATAAAACATGCTAGACTAATAATAACAACTGTAAGTTACTATTATAATATATATATATATATATATATATAGATATTATTTAGTTTTGATATCCTTTATATTATATATATATATATATATATATATATATATAATTAAAGGAGTTCAAAAGAAATGTTATTAAATAATTAAGAAAAGATTCAAATATAAATCTTTAGCTTAATAAAGGAAAAGCATTGTAGCTTAAATTAAATTATGAGAAGAAGACCTGAGTAGTGGCTGTTAAACAAAAAGATCATACTGAGTTATCAATCCTATTAAGGGTCATTGGATTAAATGAAACATATAGATTTATCAAGATATCACAATATCAATAATTATAAACAAATTATTAATAACAAATATTATAACTCAGGTATATGGAAATCAAGTGAACTGAGCACACTAGTAACTCAATAAAATATCTGCTCAGATATACAAACAGTAGATTTTATCCACTTTCTTTTCTTGGTTTGATGTTAAGTGCATATCCAAACAAATACCAAGTGAATATGGTCTAGCAGGGCACCACTAGATTATTTGAATCTAGACATGGTTATATCTAATAACCTTTCACAGGTACTGGGTTTGAATCCCCTTTTGGTACTTTATTTCTAATAAACATGGAAGATTTTGCTTTTTAGAGCCATATCACTGTATGCACTAATATTTAAGTAAGCATAAAACATCTTTAAACTAAAGTGGAATTCATTAGACACACATCATTTCTCAGATCTTAGCATAACGAATGTGTTTCAATATTTTTTTTTATAAGTTTTACTAGCTCAGATTATTATTAATTTAGGATGGTAATTCACTCATCCTTGCATGAAATAGATGATGAAATGGTGGTTATAATATTACTAAGAAATCACTAAATATTATTAAATCAATATTTATTTATGGCCTTTAAACATTTAAACAGCTCATTAATTAAAACGTTGATGATGACGATGATGATAATGATAACGACAATGGCAATGGTTTCAACCACAGCTTTAGGATTAAGCCTATACATAAAATTTAATTTTTATAAAGAAATTCATAATTATTGTTAATCTTAGCATATTTAATCATATCTTAAACAACTAATATTCAACCATTGATGATGAATGATCACACTTACTAAAGACTACTCTTAATGAACTATATACGCCTCATTTAATAACATAAACTAATATTTAATACTGCATTTCTAACATATACATAAAAATTTCTATATTTACATGAAAATTTATATTAACAATAACAACAATAATCATAATCGACTCTTTTAAAATCATAACATTAAATTTTAAATTCCTCCCCCTTTCCCGTAAATGTATTTCAAAAGTATATTGTATCCACAAGAAAAGTATTTCATATAAAAAAAAATATTCACTCATTGGCACACATACCTTTTAAATCTAACATATAAGCAGAATGTAATAAAAAAAAATGTTAGTAGAATTGAAAGAGCAAGTTTTAGAAACAAGTTTTAAATTATTTTCTCCCCCTCTCTTCTACTTCTGAAATCGTACACTTTAACTTGAAACAAAATAATCTAATATTTTAATACTACTTATTACTTCACATTCACTCGCAATTATACACATATAAAAATATTATTATGTATGTGCGTGTTTTATCCCATAATAGCAAAATATTATTTAAAACCAAAATAATAATATAAAAAAATTTTTTACACATCAATATTTCATAACTGTAAATTAAGAAACAAATAATTTTGATACATTCAAGATCATTTATGAAGCTCAAAGTTATTATTAGTAAGACATTCTTGTTTTAATCGATCTGAATAGTCTTTAAAAGTTCTTTAAATAAAATATACCACTTTATTGCTAAAAGTTTATTAAGACTCTGATATCATAAAGAAAATATATCAAAAAAAAATTTATACTACCAGTTCTTTGTAGCAACTTCTAATGAGTCAATTTTCTCTTGTTTAATGTCTATCTTTGGCAGCAACAATTTCCGCATTTCTTTGGAACAATCTCTTTCTTAAAGTGTATAATTATTTGATGATGATGATCCTATTGAGGTTATTTGCTTTAGTGGACAATTTGGAAATCTTTATATTAATTTTTCTTCTCTTCCTATCAAGCATGATTCTTTTAGTGGATGAAATACAAAAGTTGTTTTCACATTTATACATTTCCTGGGTTTTAAAATCAGTTACTGGAACAATTAATTGGACTTGATGATAATATTTATTATTAGATTAATTCATCTTTCTGATCTTCAAATGCAGGTGAATGTTTTCTTCTTTCTATTTAAAAACATCTTATTTCTCTGGTCAGTTGAAAGGTGTAGAATATTATTTTTTAGACAAGACATCTTTTCTTTTTTATATGATCTGCAGCTCCCTGATGGTCAGGTTTTGATGGGACACATATATAATTTTTTCTACCCCATCATTTTTTATATTTTCAGCATTCAAAACTTCATAAAAAAATTATCTAGCAGAACTAAAATGTTTGTCTGCTTTAGTTTCAATAATTTTTTAAAAGTCTCTCTAACAAATAATGAATGAATGAATGAAAGATCTCAACTGATTTTCCAGACTGCTTTTATATCCAATTTTTGAGTCAACTCACCCAATTAGAGTGCTAGTGTGACTTGCTATCTTTGACCAACCCCCCAAAAAAAAATCACACACCTGGTTTCCAGACACTTTTGTCTTAAACAAAATAGACTTAATCATTTTTTTCTTACACCTAGGTAACATTTCAAATTTTTGAGCTTCTTTCTTTAGATCTTAAGATAAGACAATTTCAAAATTAGAGTCCCACCCAGCTTAAGATCCCAAAGTGACAAACAATCATTTACAAAAACAAAATTGCTAAAAAAATAGATATCTGATTCAACAGATTTCCTCTTTTAACATAAAATTTTACAAAAAAAATAATTTGACATATTTAACCCTTCCTTTTCTTTCAATATTTAATAAATGTAAATTTCTGTATGTAATGTACACACTTACTTTATCATTTCAAATCATTCATAAACCAACATTAAATAATATAATTGCTAGCTTCGTAATTATAACCCTAATATTTCAAATTGAATCCTTAGCTTTTAAATCCCAATTACAATTATAGAAAAGCAAAATAGAAGTATAGAATAAGACAATAGAATTGATCAAGCATAGGTTAGTTTTAAAGAAAGTTAAAATGTTGAATATTTGAACTATAAAACAATTAAATGGTTTACACATACATTGCCTATATGTATGCGTTATAACTTTGCTTTTTTAAAGAAAAATTAAAAATTGAATAGTTTAATTGTGTGTATTACCTTTCTATCAACACACAAACAAATAAAGAATATAATTGTTGACCCACTCTCTTTCTGTCTAAAGCTTTTAAAACTGGATCTTGTAGGGTTTAAACTTGGATGCCCTACAGCTTCCTTTTTATATAAAAAAAATGTGATGATGATTTTTGTTTTACATTTTCCTACATGCACATTACTATAAATTTAGCTAGTGACTAAATTGTAATGGCACAATATATATATATATATATATATATATATATATATATATATATATATATATATATATATATATATATATATATATATATATATATATATATATATATATATATATATATATATATATAACAAATTCAAAATCTCTCCTCTGGACCAATTGGTTAGTATTTTAGATCTAGTTTCTATAAACCCATTGCTTCACTGAGATGAGCCATAAGCTCGAAAACAATTGGTCTGCAGGTAGGGTTAATGATAGAGATTTTGAATTATTTCTCTGTTGGCACTTATAAAAATAAAGCTTGTTTGAGCTATTGGTAAGCTCCATCTAGTGATCATTTAAATGCAAACCTAAAAGCAAGTTACAAAATTTATTACTTGTTTTATTAATTATTATAAGTGTACTTTGATGATTTTTGTTATGCTATATCACAGAGCCTATTGCTATATAGTGAAACTGAGCTGAATTTAGTTCCATATAGCTATCTGGTTTGCTAAGCTGGATTTGAAGACATTTAAGTGTCTGATAATTTCAGACTTTCAAATTTATAGAAACATGTTTTATAAGTGCTGACTTTTGAGTTAGTATTTAGTAACAAATAAATATATTTGTTTACTAAAAAAAGTATCAAAAATAAATTATTCTTAAATAAATTATAATGCTAAAATATACTGTCAAAACAGAATTCCACACATATATTCTTTATATTGTGTGTGCTAGTGGTAAAAGTTTGGAGTATAAGTTATCAAACTCACAGCTAGATTTCTTAAAAGTATTTTTCATATTAATAGTTACTAAAATATGATACGAAATAAATGAAAAAGTATATTAGACATTTACTTTGTCCCATTTAGTGTATCTATGTCTGTATTCAAGACCTATTTTTGATAACGTAATTCAAATAAAAATGTTCACTTCTGAGACAAAACTTATTATATTATGCTCATGGTCAATTTTTTTAAATTTTATTTTGATAATAATTATAAATTGATGGCAATTTAATCTGTCTTTGTCAGGAAAATTTTAGGCACTATTTCTTAAATTTGGAGCTCTTAGTGATCTTTCTATTGGCATTTGTACTAAACCATCTGAAATTTCAGTTTAAGCAATGGGAATGATGTGATGTTTTGATGGGTTTATATCTCTTCTGCCCATAAAATAATGATGGCTGTTATTTTTGGAAAACCAAAAACACCAAAATATATAGATGCTGAACTGAGCTCAGGTATATATGACTATATAAGTGAAGGAAACTGGGTTGAAAACATTATTGTGTTTTCAACATTGGTTACTTGCTTTATAATTAACCAAATATATAAAAGGTGGCTGGTGGAGAGTTGTATTAGATACTCAGATCTAGATACAGTGTTCTCAAAAACAATTCTCCCACAGATAAAGCCACAAGCTAGAAACTAGTCTGGAAATATTGGTTGAATAAGCACTAGATAGGTATTTTATGCACAACACTTTCTGCATCTGTTGATTATAAAGGTTTTCACTTGGTGGTACTACTATATATTGAGTTTGCTAGTGTTATTAAGATCAATATTGCTGTAAAAATAAAATTAAAGTGTATGCTTATACATGCGACCACATTTCACCTCACATTTCAATCTAATTTTATTATGAATAATTTAGAAATACTAAACACTTTAGATAATATATAACTTGTTAAGCATAGAAGTGAAATACTCAGATAAATAAAAATCTTGCTCGTAGAAGAAGTTGAAATATTGATAACTTGGTAATATGGAGCTACACACATATTTATCATATACTTATATGTATAATGTCATATTTTCCTTAAAGTTATAATTAAAATTATTTGATAAGCACAGTTCCTATAGGTTTTTGAAAAAACAAACAAACAAAATAAATTATTATTTTTTTATATTATTCTTTATAATTTGAAAAATGTATTATAGTTTATTTTGTAATTTATTTAATCGCATTTTGCATTCCATTTAAAAAGTGGATGCACCGTTTCTTTTCTTTCCTAATCAAAATTTAATTGAATTAAAGAAAAAAAAAACATTTTTTCTTACTTAAATATTAAATTTCTGTCTGGAAATGAAAATTTAAACTTCATGAAATTTCTATTAACATTTTTTATATGTATGGTACATAAATAATTTTCATGAAAATAACGTCAAATTTTATTTTTCAACTAAAACCAGTTTAAAAAAATCAAAAGTTTATTTCTAATTTTATTTAAAACAAAGATAATTAATCATAACTGTAGAAAGAGATTTACTTTAAATATATAAGCATACATTATTGTATTTAAGTTGTTAACAACTTATTAATAAGATAACACTATGGAATAACCACATTACACTTTGTTCCTTTGAATCAAAAGTAGGTGTTTTCTAAATTTATTACCTTTATTAAAAATTTTCATCATAAAATAAAATAATGAATAAAAAATTGACTGCATAAATGTATTGCTTGTATAAATATTCACAAAAATCCATCTCAGCTACATATTTTATGTGTAAGTGAAGAACACAAGGGGCGTTATTTGATGAAAAATATATTTTAGTATGCAACAATAAGAAAATTTTAAGAATTATTGATTTGGTAAGAAATCTATATTTTCATCAATTAATATAAGGTGCAATTTTAAAATGTCTTATAATATTATATTAGTACATTATAAAAAGAAATATATGAATAATTAACATTTTATTAAATAAGTTGGCAGGACAAATAATCAATAATTTGATAAATGATAAAATAAGAGATTTATTACAAATTATTAAAATTGAAACTTCAAATTAAACAGGATTCTTACTATTAACTATTGAAATAAAAAATAGCGCAAGATTAAATATTTGTTATACTTGGAAAAATAGTTTGATATATCAATTACATTTCTTGGCAATCAATAATCATGATTTAAATGCAAGACAAATGTTAGGAACTATTAATTGTTGAAAAGGTATTAAGAATTATTATATGAAACTTTTTATGTTCCTAACGCACTTCATTTAAAGAGATAAGAAAATTACAGATTAGTAAGAATTTTGCTTTTAATTGATTTCTAAACATAGAAAAAAAACAAATTATGGGCTACTATTAATATTGCATGTAGTTGAGGCATAATCTCTGTTAGATATGCACAGATTTTAAAGAGATTAATGCAGAAATGCATGTATATTAGGGTATTATAAAATAATTTTGATTATAATTTCACCATCTATCTTTTAAAGTTAGGGAATACAGTTATTATAAGCCATATCATTCCATGTATGATTTTTTTAGATTTTTCCATGGACGGTTAATGTGCTCTGCACTATGAACTATATTTATATACTTGAAATAGTTAATTAATAAGTAGCGGAAACATATGATGAATTACGTATTAACATTTTATTGCATACAGTTAATATAATGCCTATAAAAATGTCATTGTTATATTTTATCTATCATAGATTAAAGACTTCATGGAAATTGTTTAGATATTTTCTTATGTCTTTGGTGTCATTTAGTCAATATTGTTTGAGAGGGTTGATTGTATCTACCTTTTATTAAATGTATGCAGAATACGCTGATGAGTTGTAGGCTTTCTATATCATAATTTCTGCAGGCTTAGTGCTTTCAGAGTTTTGTTACTTTATAATCTTAGCCTCTTTAGAGTATTAACATCACTATATGCAAATGTATTAATTGTCTGCTGTCAGATATTTCAAATCTGATACACTTAAATTTGTTCAGGCAGTGTAATCAATATACAGTCAAAATGATGTTTTTAAGTTGTGATGATTATAATTTAAAAAATTTGTTAAAGAAGTTTATGAAGTACTTAACAAAATATTGCCGAAATATGTTATTCATATTTAAATATAGGCTAATGTAAAAAGTACATGTATGATGTGCCCACAGTATGTTATCAGTATTATATTAGAATAAAGAGTATAAATATTATCACAGTACACAAATATCTATGTATTTATTAAGGTATAATTAGTCTAATTATATATGAGTGATAGAATGATTAAATACCATTAACTATAATATAATTAGATATAAGGAAGTAAGTGAATTTGAGCTTAGAAATTGAAGTAATATTCCTTAGAAACTTATTAAATTATGGACAAATAGTAAAATTATAAACATTCTATATTGTTAGATCAATATTCTCTTGGTGATTATCTAAAAATACCTTCATCAAATATGTAACTCAAATAGATTCATGACTTTCAACTTACGCTGGAATTAGCTGAATGTAATAGTCATGAGAAGAAAATGGAAGAAGATGATTAAAAAGGAATGATTAAAAAAAATAAGCAACTAAGAAAAGTAATTACTTATTATAATTTTTAGACTTCTGGTAAATAATATTTTACTATGATTTTCTATGGTATCTCATATTTATTCAAAGCATGAAAGATTTTAGAGAAGTTTAAAGTTTAAAATTGTCTACCATGTTTTATATGAACTTGATGGGGTTCAGTTAAAACAAATAGCTAATAAATAAATAGTATATTTGTTATAGAATCTTTTCTTCAGATTTCAGGTTCACATTCTAATTGTTGCAATATAAATAAACTTAACTATATGTAATTGAAACAGAAATAATGGAAGATACAAATACTTCTGTTTCATTTACATATATATCAAGCTTAAGATTGAATCACCAAAGTGAATATTATTAATAATTGTAATATCCACTAGACACAACATAAGGCAATATAATTAACATTGCCCGTAACTAATACTATATAATTTATCATATGAATATGTGTTCACAAACTTTAAAAAGGAGATAAATCTCTGCTTTGTTAATTTAAAACCACATCTGATTAGTTTTAAAAATAAAACAATAATTTACAGTGCAATTATTGATTGATTTAACATTTATTCTTTTAGCCAACAGTATTACAGACGTCATTATATATATAAACGTGAAATGCCACAAAGGGTGTCTATCTTTTATATGCAGTTATTAGGAAAATATCACTCATTAATTGTAATAGTTATTTTGGAGATTTGATCTCTAACTTTACATATATAGTTATAATTGTAATTGATTTAAAGTATGTACATTTACAATTTACAGTTTGATTATTGGTTAAACAAACACTGTTAATACACATTGTAATGTCCCTGTCTTTACTAGAATGTTATTTCAATGCAAACCACTTTCATTAGCATCTCCAACTGTAGTTAATGGTAGCATATGCAAAAAATTTCTAGAAAACAGTGAAATCAATTACATTTCAGATATAAATACTATCTATATATTTATATATAATAAAACCTGAAGATATGGTAGCTCCAAATATTACCTATAAAATAAATCTCATTATGATACTGCTGTCTTATCATGGTTCCAATCATTTATATAAATATAATAATATCCACTTTATATTAATACCTGTAAAATAAATAACTTTATGTTAAAATGGAAACCATTATTATTGCAGTGTTTTATAAATAAGTCTATTCCATTATGAATATACATTAATTCATGTAGAGTCATGCTCAGATTGTTTATTAATCTTGATCAAGAAACTTTACATCAAAATTTTATAGTAATGAATTAAAGTTACCTTGTTAAAAGTACAACCATATTATTTAGACTTATGTATAAAAAAAAATCCATTGTGGCTTATATTTTAATATCAAACCAGTAGATTATGAGATATTAATATAAGTGTTGTTATATTCGTCAGGATGATTGTTGAGTCTCCAATAAGAGATTTGATGATGGTTCTTGGAAGGTGTACATTTTATGAGCTGATTTGACAAATTTATCATATAGTATAACCACTCTAGTTATTTCACTTACAATGTTAAAACTAATATTCTTTTCCAGATTTATAACATAAGATTAAAATATACCTCTCACTCCATACACACACAACTTTTTATCAATATCTTTGTATTACTCTTCTTGGTAAGAATTACTGCAAGTATCAAAATGCAATGTTTATTAATATATACAACAATTTATACAATAATACTACACACGATTTTTTGTATTTACTCCAGTAGCTTTTCTTTTACAGATTACTTCAAAAAAAACTTATTTTATCCACTTATCTCATATCTGATTGATTACTGAGTCTCTAAAAATTACAGGAATTGCAATACAGATTTTGATTTGAACTTGTCATATCTTTTAGCAACATCAACCCAATTTTATTTCTATCTTTTATTTTTCTCAGTGATGTCAGAAATACATACTTATTATGCCACTGACATGTTTTATCACCCTTTAGATCAAACACACATTACTCTTATATTTTGTTATGTGTTGCAGACTTTGTATTGTTCTTTAATTAATTAAGAGCTCAAATCTTATGCCTACATACAATCGCAAAATATATAGACATATTTTCTTTTAAAACTAACTTTTTTATATTGAAAGCATTTTGAATTTATATCTGTAAACAATTTCACTAATCATCTCCCAATATTTTAGTAATTTATAACGTTTTCTAATTTATTTGATATCAACCTTTACTTTTTTTAAAAAAAAAAAAAACTATTGAAAGTTTATTTTTAATTTATTTATTTTTTTATTTAATACATTTTGTACTATTTTTTAAAGTTGGAATAATTCTCGGGAAAAAGTTACATTATCTGCAAAATTCAATTGACTTAAATAATTTCCATTTATTTATGCTTTTTTGCTTTCCATTTTAATGCACCAAATAGTACACTAAAACTATTAACATTTTTTTTTTTTTTTTTGTAAAAAATATGAAATTAGTGCAGGAAAATTACCATCGTTAATTTTCTTAGTAAAACTAAGTAATTTTGACAAGCTATTATATTTTTAAACCACTAAATATCACATGATCACTATCTCTTATACTAGCACATAATTGTTATTAAACAAGGCAAAACTCTCCATACAGGGTGGCACTACTGTATGGAGAATTGTGCCTTGTTTAATAACTATTATATTTTTAAAAATACTTTTTTAAAAATTGCTTATGCTTGAATTGAAAATGATGTCCAAAGCTTTAATTAAAATGGAAATGATTATTAACACAAAATGACTTTTTTATGTAAATCAAAATTCTAATGTAAAATATCAACTCATACTCATTGATACCTTCGATAAAAAAAATTAAACAAAATCACATTTCTTATTACTTTCTAATGCTTATTTCATTAAAATTATTCAATCTAAAGGTAAATATGAGCATTATTTTATTAGATTAATGTTTTTTTTTAAATTATCATCACTCTAAATGTATGTACATCGATCGAATGCACTTAGTTATATTCAAAATAGAGACTATAATCAATATAAAGAATCCAAAGAAATTATGATATTTTAACATTACCAATCATAGTGCAATAAATTCGTATTTGTAAAATATAATTCTTCATCAAATTTTTTTTAAATGGGTAAATTTGAATCATTTATAAAAGTATAAAATATATAAATAAAAACGTTTATATCTGTAATGTTTAATATATAAAAATATAAACTTTTATCTAATATTGTTATTGATATTTAAGTTTAATTTTATTTCAATTAAAATTTTGTTTGGACCCACAAAAATATTTGCATACATGTCTTTTTATAAACAAAACAGTGCAATCAACTGTACATGTTTTAATATGCCAAAAAATAAATAAATAAACACAAATCATAACAGTATACAACATTACTATTATCCTGAGTAGTAATTCACAGCTAGAATTAAAAACAAAATCAAAGCCTCATTAATATTCATAACATTAATGTTACCATGTAAATTACAATATTTTATAATATGTATATATGTATATATTATTTATTTAATAAATTTTTCATCATAGTTATAAAATATGACTTTTCAATTTTTCCTCAAGGAAAATAAAAAGACTGACTAAACAAAAACTTCTATAACAACTATCAGAATATTCTAAACACACACATTTAAATCTGTCCACAGAATAGTTCAATATTTTATATAATTCATGTTACTAAATTCTTTTTAATGTACATTTCTAATCACCACTATAAGTTAAAGTATCCTAGCATATCACTTTATATATATATATATATATATATATATATATATATATATATATATATATATATATATATATATATATATATATATATATATATATATATATATATATACATATTGTAACCATATATTTTAGTAGAAAATATATGAATTGATGTAACTTATATAAAAATTTCTCTTTCTTCTCTTGGTGATTTGGTTGGCTTGATTCGCACTTGAACAGATTACTTTCTGATATTATTTTAATAATTTTCTATTTGCTTCTTTCCATATGCTAACTTATATCAAAATGTTTAACTTTTTAAACTTTTACAACATATTAAAATTTGGTAAAATATTATTAAAAATAATATTTTGTTTTTATTTATTTAAAGTAATCTTAAATTATTATTTCTATTGAATTAAAATAAAACCATTTGTTCAATTAAAATAAATTATTAAATAAATACAGCAATTACGTATGCGTCTCAATGTAATAAAAGAAAAGAGCGCGAATTTCTAGGAGAATATCATCTGTTAGTTGGTCTTTTGGAGGGAAGAAGAACAGAAATGGTAAAGGCAAATAGTGTAAATTTGCTGAGCTTATTTTGAAACCATTAATAAGTGAATAAATTACCACAAAATTTGTTATAAACATAAAATAACTTAGTGGTATCTAATTAAGATGGATCAATAAATTTAAAGATCTTTTCAAGTCGGTCGGCCAACTGAATCAAATCACCGGTATCGTTTCCAATATTACATTTTTGAAATGTCGGAGCTTCCCAGTTTGAAAGAATTAAATACAATAATTTGGTATGTTTTGAAATATTTATTATTCTACAATTTGGAAAATTTGAATCAGTGTTTTAATTACAGAAGTTTTATTAAAATGAAAATTTGTTTTTTAAAAAGAAAAAAGTTTAAGTTAAAATAAAGTAAAGCGTTAAATTTGTCAAAATCTTTTAATATTTCCGTTCTTTAATTCTAATAAAATATATTATTGATTGATAATTAATTTTATAATGCCAGTAATAATTGCTAGTTAATTTGTTTAACATTTGGATCATAAACATTCTTTAAATAATTAATCAAAGTTTTTTTTTTATAATTGTATCGTCTATTTAAAATGAATAAATTAATTGCTGTAATTGGTTATTCCTGGATTAACGCAATGGATAAATAAATACTTGCATGGATAGGATAAACTTGGAACACTTTTGATAGAGAGATGTAGGGATTAATAACTTTATGAAAAACATTTTCATTTAAATTCTGTGTATCCTGTTTTAAAATTGTTTCATGTTTGGAGAGCCACGCAAATCGTTAATCTAATATTGCTTTAATAACTAATCAAATGGATATAATTGCATGTATGGAATTTAACTACAGTTATAGCTATTACCTCATATACTTGTTATTCTACACATTGTACATGGATTCCACGGATCACATTAGGAATTATAAAATGCTATACAATCCAATTTATGATACACACATCTGCTAAAATTCATGTATTTGAACTATAAAATGCTTTACATTTAGTTTTATCACACACACACACACCGTTAAATGTTATATGTTAATGAATAATACATTTATTTAATTTTATCGTTATATGAACTCGCATATGAAGTTCATAAGTTATATTTGTTAGATTTAAATTAATAAAGGTTGAATAAAATATTTATTCAAAAGAATAGCGCTTGCGGAGAAAGCTTAAACAGTACTTAATGAATTCATGAGATATACCAATCTTTATGAGATATTTTGTGAGTCTTTCCAGATTTATATTCCCATGCCAATATTATTTATATTATATTACACATGTTTATTTTAAGCAAGATAAGTAGTACATTAGTTGTCCTGATTATTGTGACATATTGTTAAGCAAGAACCCACATGTGCTAAAGTGTCAGTGTATTCTGAATAGTCAGAAGAATTGAGGAGGATGATTTTGCACTTTAATGTGAAGTAAATTACAATGTTGTTTTAGAATGTTAAAGGGTTGTAATCTGTGCTGGTGGTTAATCCGCAGATTATTTTAATTGCCATTTTTGTATTTTACACACATTCCTGCGCTGGTGGTTAATCCGCGGAATTGTGTGATTATACGTATTACTTTATGATGATGTTAAATACGCAAAACGTTAGTATTATTTAATTCCTACGTGTAGATGAATACATCCACAGGAATATGTTTGCTTCACAGATATAAGTTGGGCAAAGTATTTTAGTTAATCTGCCAAATCATCTTCTTCATTTGTAAGCATAATTTATCGGTTAGATTGATAAATGGTAGCAGGACATTCTATTCAAGTACTTCATGATAATTAACTGTTGGTTAATTATTATCTACCGGAGTGTAAGTTTACATTTTCATTTTAATTAATGATTACATTATAGCTAAAACATACAGACATCATATTATTTATTATATGATTATAAGTTTACAGTAGGAAGTTATTGAATCTGGAAATGACGTTCAATGTTTCATAAGTTAATGCTGAATTTAATAATTGTCTCAATATTCATTATATTAGATTGAAATAAGGTATGATTAGGTTTTTTAAATACTGTACCTGTGAGATGTATTGAAGAAAGTCTATTGAACCATCATTTAATTATTTTATTTGTTTATTTATGTTTTATTTAAAATATTGAAATTAACTATTTATTGTTCATAAAGTTTGTAAATAAAAGTTGATTTATAATTAAACTTACTGTGCCGTTGCTATGTGTCATTCATAACATCAGAAATCATAAACTTTGGATAGAGCATACATTATAGAGCATACATTGAATTACATATTATTGTCTACATGATATAAGAATTTATTAATATTTTGAGAAAACATTAAGATGCTTTTCGTCTTTGGTATTATATGATTGGTAAGGTACAATAAAATCCCATTTACCTTTTCCATCATTGTGGCTTTGCGTAGTTGATTCTAGTATAAAATACAAATTAATTATTAAACTTGTGAACAGATTTACTCAATAATGATATGATTAAATATATTTACTTAACATTTTTAAATTTTCATTCGTCAATACAGTAAGAGTCTCAATGATATATTAAATTATAAAAGAACCCAATTATTCATGTTTATTAATTGCAAAGCTTTACCTGGACTAGCATCTGTCTTAGAAATCATATAGATGATTTAAAATTTCATAATTTCATATAATTCCACAAATTACGCTATCTTGTACATGGTCGGCCATAGGGTCGCATACCATAAAAATCGCAAATTGAGGTTTAAGGGTGATAAACTTGCACTTATAATTTGTTTAATATGTTTTATAATAATACTATGATAGGTCTTCGCGGTATACCCTGGCTGCGATCAAATAAATTATAAAAAGTTAGGTTAATTCATTAATTTTGTCTGTAGTAAGTTGCCCCAGATGTTAATTGTGGTCTTTTGTGCATAAAATAAATAGTATGATATGCTTTTGGATACAGCTCTTAATAGCTGATAATGTGCAATGAGAGTTGATCAGTAACCAAGGTTGTAATTCCTAGTGCACTTACGTTACGTAGTTGAGATTACACAATTTACGGTTACAATTTATAGTTCCGCAACAAGTACGGCATGATGATGGGTAGTTGGAGGGGTGATGGAAGGTTGGTTACCACCTTTGTGAGCCATCAGGGTGGACGGCTCCGGGGATTTTGGTTACAATATATATATATATCATTACACTTATCAAACTATGATTCTTTGATATTACAATATTGAGAAAAAATAATTAATATAATAATGATATACTTTATTTTTTATGCAACAAAATTTTTTTTTATTACTTTTATTTGTTCATCTGTATGTAAACTTGTATAATGTATTTAATATAACTTCCCTATCATATCCTACATTCAATAATTCATTAGTGTGAATTTCAATATTGTATAATTAATCATTTGGTAATTTACATAACATTTTATTTCTAAACAAAATTGTTCTACAGTCATTCACTTTGTTCATAATAGGAATAAAAATCATTGACTGGGGATTTATAATTGCATTACTTTCTCTCCATAATTTTAAATCAATATATTTTATACTATATAAATTATTTTAGAAATAAAAGTCTCTTTTAAATCATCAATTTTATTTAATTTAGCTGCAAGATATTTACTACTGATGGACCAGCAATAAACACATTAACTACATACCTAAATAACATTAATATCTAATTGGAGAAATTTTCTTAGAATTTTCTCTTCATAATTATTCAAACATGTAACTATATATGACAGATAATATAGATGACTACATGGGCCAACCTTTTTGCATTTTATACAAGATATTTTTTTAAAGTTGCTATCCAATTTCGGTAAATAAATATTAATTCATTTCTAAAAAGCAGATGTTTAAATGAAAATTCAGTATTGTAATTTAAATAATGATCCATAGTTCGGATGTTGATAGATTCATTTTTCCATCCAAAATTAATTTTATAACTATTTTAACCAAATCAAATGGTAATGAAGTCATATATTTACCAAAACTAAAATCTTTCAAACATTGCTTTTTGGTAAAACATATAATCTGCAAAATTAATACAAGCCTGATACTGATAGGTGAATGATTATTGAAAAGGATGTACCTGATAAAATCAACAATTGCAAATATATATAAAGTGAAACGCAATTGTTGGATTAAGTTAAACTGGTGATCAATATGTGATTATTAAAGAGGATTCAAGAACATAAAATATTATATAATAAATTACATTATTCTGTAAATAGACTTAGATGTGTGTTTGGAGATGATTCAACTATTTATAATAAAGGTTTGCTTTGATAGTGTTTATATTTTGCGTAGGAAAAATGATTTGAGAAAAAAAAATCAACGTGGTATATTTTTAACTACTATGAATAACTGTATACATAATGGAAAATGGATCATTCATAGGACAAGATCAACATTATTTTCTTTAAAAAAAAACTACTCGGGATGTCGATCATGTTATATGCTAGCTATAGCTTTTATTCATTTATTTATTGGTATACGGAAAATAGTTGAATTAATTTCAGTATTTTGTTCAATATATAATTAAAGAGAAAGGATTTCCACCTTCAATATATCGTGGGAGAGAAGGGGCGGGGTAAAGATACAGGAAGTAGTCAATCCCCCAATTGTTGTTAATATAATGTATTTATTACAATTATTCTTTTCTAGCAAGCTTAATAAAGATACAATGATTATTTATATTTTTTAAATTTAAGCTCTTTTAAAATTAGCAATGTAATATATATTATTAATGAGGGTGAATTTCACATCCACATCAGATAAAGGCAGAGTATTTTTTGACCCTACTAATAATCAAAAAAAAAAATTGAGTAAGTGCTATTCCTTTAAATGTGTATGTTTAGGAACTTCAGCATAAAAACTGTTAATAATATTTAAATACAAGTAAAGAGTATATTCTTTAAGCTATATGCAATTATAGAGATTTGAACTCAAGCATTCAAGCTTCCTTTAGTCATTTACTCCACCATAAACAAGCAATACACATGATGATGTATATGTAAAATAGATAAATAATTTTCAATATACATATTTTGTGCTGAATCAGCACTCATCAGTTAGTTTAGATCATCATTTTTCACACATATTTATAATAAGTGTTTGATTTATACTAAGATATAAGATCTTCAATCTTTAATTTTCAAACTTCAATCTTCTCTCATCTCCAACTCTTTAGTTATCCATATCATTGAAAATTTGATTATGGCATGTTTAAAGCACTAGTTTGCCAATTTCATCGGCATACCCATATGTATCATAAATCATTCTGACCTCTCATATATAGGATCTTAAGTCAATTAGAATACATGGAAGAAAGGTGGACAAAATACAGGTTGAGAAATGTAATATTTAAATACAAGTATAGTACATATATTTTAGGGTACATGTAATTAGATATATTTGAACTCAGACTTTCAAGCACATTTGAGTCATCCACTCCATCTTATACAATCCATACACACAAATACTTTTTCATGTGATAAAAATAAATGATCTTTTTCATATTTTGTGCTAAAACAGCACTCATCAATTGGTCTGCATCAACATCTTCCACACATATATAGAACAGTGTTTGGTTTATATTAAGATAGCAAATCTTCAAATTTTAATGGACAGCTTCCATTCTTGTTCACTCTCCAACTCTTTAGCCATTTAAATCATTGATAGATGATGGTGTAATGTTCAAAGCCCTTGTTTGCCAACTTTATTGTCATACTAATGTTGCCCAAAAGTCATCTAAATTCCTCATATGTAGAACTTTATTCTGCCCATTCTTCATCTGTATATTTAAATGTACTTAGGGTTTTACTTATGAAGGGGCAGAATAACTTATTGTCAACATGGGTATCACAACACAGTTAGCCAACAAGGTCTTTGAACATACCATCATTAGATTTTCAATGAAAAGAATAGCTAAAGAGTTTGAAAGTGAAGAAGATTGAAGTGTGTTCATTAAATATTTATTTAGTTGATTTCAGACAGTCAATTCAAAAAATTGCAACACATTTATATGGAGTAAACAGGTCATATGAATTATGTGTATGTAATGCATACATGAATTTAAGGAAAGTTTTTAATTACTTTATAAAATTGTTACTAAAATTGAGGCATTTCAACATAAGAGAGATAAATACAAAATAATATTTAATTAGTTTTTAAAAATATATTAAATTATTAAAGATAAATTAGAAATGGATACATTTTTAATAAATATTTGTTAAGTTAGTGAAGAATTATTAAAATATGTTATTTTAAAATGTTTGGTTAGTTTTAAGATAATTATAAAATTAATTGAGAATTAAATATTTCCTTATAATATTAAATAAAAATGATAACTCATAATTTTATTCTTGATTTTAAAAGTACTTAATTGTCAAATATGTAAATGAAGTTACAATTAAGAGATGGATAAACCAATCCAAATTGTTTTTTGAAGTAGGTATAAAAACTGTGTGTAATTAAAAATTATTGTGAGTCTGATAAAAAAATCTGATAATTAATCTTTCAATTAATCTTATTGTTAGTTATTGTTTTTAAAAATTATTATTTTTGAAGTAGTATTTTTTTAAAAAAAATTAATATAATATTATTTTATAAAAGTAAAAAAGATTAAATTTATATTTAGTATAACTAATATGTGTGAGTAACTTAAAAAAGTTTCCTGCCAGTTACTATTTAGAAGCTTAATTGGAATTTACTAATAAATCATGGAATATAATCTTATTTTGTTATAAGAAGAAGATTCAAGAGGAAAGAATGAAGAATTATTAAAGCACAATTTTGTCCAGTGCTATATAAAAATTTATCTGTTAATTTTTGCAAAATATTTCAAAATTTCAAACCAGATATTATTTAGAGGTATATGTTATATAATGGAGATGTCTGTAATTATAAATTTTAAGACTTTTGAAAAATATAATTCAAGAAAAAACTATCAGAAAAGATTAAAATACGTTACCTGTTCATTTTATGAGATATTTAAGATGAGGATATAAAATATATCATACTCTTTCTTTGTTAAACTTTTTAATATTTTTATTGAAATTATTTTTAAACAGTCATGATATTTTAAAAGGAAGAAAAAATATCGATTATAAAAGACATATTTTTTTTTAAATGAAAGTTTTATTGAACAAACAAATATTGGAATATATTTTCAAAAAACCTGTTGTTTAATTATTACAATTATTTTCATAAAAAAAAAAAGTAAAAAATAGGTAATAAAATACAGGATATTGTTATATTTAAAATAAATAACTTTTGTACTAAAACAAGCATTCATCTATTGATTTTATATTATGCTTATAGACATATATATGTTGGAAATGGATAGATATCTGTGTTTATCCTAGGATTATGCACTATTGAATCTGACCACAAATGATTCATCTGTTCTTAGATAAACTAAAACATACATATGTACACAGAATGAAATAAATTACCTTGTTAAAGATATTTGTTGATTAGACACACACTGCTTGATGGCATGATTTATGTGCTAAAATGCATAAAAAACATTGTTTACACAGGCCTGTATTACATGTATACAAAAGTTTTATTAAACTACACATTGCCAATCACATTGTCACATCACACTAATTATTTATGTAAATGTGCACACTTCACACTTTTTACAGTGTTGTGTGAAGGTGAATGTGTTTCAATTATTTCTAAATTGTTAATTGTAAAAATAGTATTTTTTATTTAAATCACATGATTTAACCAAGCAATAATTATTGGAGGGTTTACACATTTCTGTAGTCAAGTTTTAAGGTGCAAAATCTTGTCAAAAGATGTGGCTGCACAATACTTTGAAGTAGGTAATGCATCAAATAACATATTTTTGAAAACCTCAACAATGCAAAGAACATGGTGCAGGAAAACCTAGACATTTTTTGATTTTTGCAATTAATGACCAGTTTGGTGCTATACATCTGATATATTATTGTAGCTACAAACAGTTGGTTTTTTTTAATTTGTTGATCTTTATAGCAAAAAAAGGTAATAAGTTTTACATTTGTTGATGTTCTTTTTTAGAAAAGGTGTGTAATGGTCATATTTGTACATTCACATAACGAAATACAGAGTTTTGGAAAATTATACCAAGGCTGAGCTAGATGAGGGGTTGAGACCTTGAATCTGATTACACCTCAGCTCTTTCACCAAAGATCCATGAATTACTACCCTATGGATGACATATATGGGGCTACACTCAGAGTTTCTTAATTAATGTGCCAGCAGTAGCAATGGGTGGAGTAAGAGAATCAGGGAATGAATGACTAAATTACTAATAATTTAACTACATAGATAACTTAACACACACATCTATGACTGACTATATAATGCATACATTAATAATTAATGCTAGTATTAAGTAACTTAATTAAGATTTGGAATAGACTATGAATGATATGCAACACATTGATTATAATTTAATAAATTTTAATTCTTAAATATAGATTAAATAAACATAAATGCATTGAATGACATATGCAGGTGGGTAATAATGATAAGCAATGTTTGAGAACAGAATCTTATTTGATGCACTATAATTTAAAAGAGTTTATTACAAATTTAATAATCTATAGCCTATTCATGCCTTATTTTACTATGCCCTTCCTATTAGGTTTGTGATGGTTAAGTCAGTGCATGTACTTATCACAATAACATTTTATAAAGATCATTTAATAATACTTAATGAGCTGCAATAGGCTGTCTATGCAG
>JAQFVV010006740.1:235660-368160 GCA_028023455.1 Epiperipatus broadwayi | reverse complement strand
CTGACACAATCAAAGCATCCACTAAAAAAGGAGATTTTCCTCAGAATGTGGAAAAAAATCAAGCTCCAGTTTCAAGATTTCGTCATTCAACAATAAATGATCTAATGAAACTAGATGTGATTTCAGAATCTGATCCATTACCAGTTAACGTAATAGAAGAAGAGATCTGGACTAATGAAAGTCTATTAAAAATTTTTGAATGCTTTAATATGACCATCCCACATGACCTGTTTATGTCATTTAAATGTTTCTTTACTGACCGGTCTGTTATCCTTGCAATTACAGATATAAATTGTTCGCTGTATACATTTCCTAAGGATTTGCTATACGAAGAATTAAGCACAAATAATTTATGGGATTCTATATTGCGCATTGCAGATCAGCCAAATCCTTGCTATCTTGCTATTGAATTCTATAGCGAAGAACAAAAAAACCAATTTGATAAAACAATTAAAACATTAGGGAAATATGCTTTAGTAAAAGTTAACCAATATAGAGAAAATTTTATTACCGGCACAATCAAAAATATGTAATTTAACTATACAATAAATGACCTCAATAAATTAATGCAACCGTTCGGAGTTGTTGTTGCCTTTCAACCTATATATTTAAAAGGAACTCCGATACCGATCTATGGAAACAGTTATCATTTTAAAGTTAAATTAAATCAAAACGTAAATCCAAATGATATTCCCACTCTTATAACCGATCACGAAGCGATGCTACTCTTAATAATTCATGGACTTAAACCACAATGTTTTCACTGCAAACAACGAAGGCATATTATAAATGCATGCCCAAAACTTAAATGTAAACACTGTGATATGAGAGTAACCTCAAGTCATCAATGTGGAAATGCACCAGCAAATAACACAGATTTCACTTCTCAACCGATAAGTGAATCAACTACAATTTGCTATCAAAATAATCCAATTAATGATGGTGTAACAGACGATCTATACATCACCAGAGAGCAATCAGTAAATGACGAAAGTGAATCAATTTTACCCGAAAATCAATCATGGAATGACAAGGATAAACCAGTGTTACAAGAAAATAGCCCATCTCAACAAGAATTATTAAAAAGTGATTGCCAAAATCACAACCAATCAAAAACACCCCTTAACAAAACTTCGCAAGATATTATAGACTATCTAGTGCCTTGCTTGCCACCTACAGACCCAAAAATAAATGACACTGCCAACCAAAAACCAGGCAGACCGCAAAGCAAATGTAGAAAAAATGCAGCAGTGCCTATTGATCTTAGTGAAGATGATATGCCCCAGACATTAGATCATAAAAAAAAAAATAAGAAAAGCAAATATGAGTTCAACGGATACCGAGTTTGAATACACTTCAGATGAAGGCCTTAGCACCAATAAAAAAGCAAATGTGCAAAATTATCACAGGAGGGAGGAAGTAGAACCTCCAGACATAAAAATTCTTTGTCATAATTTTTGCAAGTTATCTAAACTATATAAAATTATAACTAATTACTACATCGGGTGTGTTCTGTTTTTATTGAGTGAAACTATAATGAATATAAAAATAGCATCATTGAACATCCATGGATTAAACTCACTGGGAAAAAACTATCAATTAATAAAATGGCTTGAAATTATACAACCTCATTTGCTAGGGTTACTTGAAACAAAAATTTATAATAAATCTCAGATTAATCCATCTAACTATCTTAATAATCAAGGATACTCAGCATTCTCCCAAGCATCATTTTCACCCTCAGCAGAAACAGGAGTAGTAGTAATGAAAACCTGCCCCTTCTACTCATTCAAAATAATATATATAGATGCACACATATTAATTATAACACTATATGATAAAACAGTTACATTGAATGTAGCATTTGTTTATTTACCTCCAAATCACACAGTAATTAATAAAGTCATTCAAATTATAAATTCCAAAATACCATCCTCATCACATCCATTAATTTTACTTGGTTATTTCAACATGTCATACAATGAGTTTGTCACAAAATGGTTGCACTTACTAGCCATACCACTCATGAGTGGAGAAGGCTATCTCCCACAGAATTCAGTAACATTTAATAATGGCAGGTTTTCATCATTAATTGACCTGGTCTTCTACTCACCAGTGTTACATCACATGATCAGCCTAACAATAAAAAACTCATCATTATCAGACCATTCTGCAATTATTGTTTCACTAAAGAATGATTTTATATACAGATCAATAACATCTATTGGAAACACAATTAGAGTGCTTCTTCCATGTCAAACCCCAGAATATTTATTCTCAGAAATATATATATATATCTCTTCAAACTTCGAGACATTGAAATGGATCCAGTGCAAACATGGATTGCCTTTGTTAACATTATTTCATATACAATTAATGTCATAACAAGGGCTACCCCAGCCCCTTCAAGGCTTCTAGCTCTTGTAGATGAAACACACAAAAGAATCACAAACAGTACTACAAATAAACAAGGCTGTTCAAATGTGATTGCCCTGAAGAAACTTTATAAATCAGTCTCTGAAGAACTTAAAGAATACCTGGCAATTAAAAAAAGAAAACTCTTTTTGACACAGACACACACATGGTCCAGACACTATATTTGCTGAGCACTGGGACAAAAGCCATCAACTCACATACCGACAGCAATTAAAATACAAGAAGATATAATTTCTGGTTACAACATGTTGCTACCTCTCTACACACATTTCAAATCCAAACTTCAAGAGAAGAAAAAATTCAGCCCTGTGCCATTTTTTCTCAGTGAGCCAGAAGAAGATATAGTATTTACTCCCAAAGACTTTATTCAAAAATTAGCATCAACCCCAAACTCCAGTCACCCAGGAATGCATGGTATACCTTGCTTTGTATTCAAGCATTTAGAAAATTTTACTGCTCAGTATCTGTGTAATCTAGCAAACTTTCTAACAAGAAAGATCCATCATATACATGGATTATGCCCTATTTTACTAGTACCATTTATCAAAACACATGAAAAAATTACCACACTAAACAATCTAAGGCCCATATCAATGAGCCCTCTGGGTATCAAACTGCTGGAGTCAATCATTAAAGACAAAATAGAACCCTATATCATACCTATACTATCTAAAATGCAGTTTGCTAAGAAAGGCTCGTCTACAATGCAAGCAGCCTTTCTATTCAAAACAGTTATTGATTCTGTCAGAAATAATAAAAAATATAGTCCAGTTGTAATCCAACTGGATATAAAATCAGCATTTGATATGATTCCAATTGAACTCCTTGTTGAAGCATTGGCAGACACAACAATACCAGGATCCTTAATATATTTAATCACCAATCTTCTATTAAGTCGAGAAATACATATTACACTTAATGGTAAGAATTCCCCCTCTTTTGTACCTTACTGTTCAATTCCACAAGGTTCACCACTAAGTGCTCTTTTTTTACTTTCTATATCAATCCCTTACTGAATATGATAGAAAAAAAATTATCAGGCATATACATACCTGGTCTAAAAGCAAACATCTCCTGTATTGCCTACATGGATGATGTCTCGATTTTTTTAACTTTTAAAAAACAGATCCCAACTCTATTGAAAATTCTTAATTCATACACTAATAAATACAAGCTGGAGTTTAACATGGATAAATCTTCTGCATGGTCAATATATACAGGACAATTTCACACACAACATTTTAAGGAAAACCCAGCTCTTTTGTGGGATTCCCCTGCTATTTGAGCAATCTAGAAATGTGGACAAATACAAGACAAAATTAAAAATAAAATAGAAAATATAATTGATTCACTATCAAAATCTTACCTTTCACTATATTCAAAAGTATCCCTGTTTAATCTATTAATTATGACTCGAATCACATACTATTCTCCAATAATACTATACACTAAATCTTTTACTAGTAAAATAAACTCATTATGTAGAAAGTTGCTGTGGGGAAAAAAGATTGTTTCGGTTTCACTAAAACCTATTCAAGCTCCTCTAATACAAAATGGTTTAGAACTCTATTCAATACATATTTTTAACATTCAAAAGACATTAAATCTCATTTCTGCATGTGCTTATTTATTTCCATACATGAAAGTGTTCTTCAAGATTACCCCAACAGATAAACCACCACCAACCAATGGATATTGGAAAACCTTGCTTACACTAATTCTTAACATTCCAAACATTATTTTTTTACCACCACAAGATAAATTTAAATATTGGGATGTATACCAGATAATTTGCTCTCCCCTAAATGATAAAAAACCAATTTTAAACATTAATAATAGACAACTAACCCAAAAATTTAAATTCTGGTCATTATAACCCAAATATTATGATTTTCTACTCAAATTAAATCTTGAAGCATTGCCAACATTACACTTTTGTAGATATAGAAGGCATTACATAAATACAGAAGACATATGCTGGTTGTGTCATAGAGAAACTGAGACACAAGAACATTTTCTTTTTACCTGCCCTGTATTTGATAATATTCGTTCATCCATACCATCATTGTACAAACAAAGAAATTGTGACATTCAAACCCTTTTACAATCATTTATTAAGGGTAGCTACCCACATATTCGAGCAAGTACTTTTATATTGTTTTCACTATGGTGTACAAGATGCTCATTCATGTACAACAATAATCCAAGAAGACATCCAAACACATTCTGGAACAAAATGGAACAGCTCCGCTTAAGGGATGAAAAAATTGTATCCCAAAAGATGTACACAGCTACTTGGTCAATATTACAACAGCACTCAAAATTATAGAGAAAAAAAAAAAGACTAATAAAAAACAGAACTAAGAGCTTCACAAGTGCACAAAACTAATTGGATGTATATATTTTAAAGAAAATAACGTAAACTCAAATTTGTAAACCACATGCATATCCTTTGTCTTTGTTACCCTTCCCCCCAATTACAATTTTCAACTTATTTATACTGACTTCAATTCATCTGCGTGTGGTAAAATAGTTATAAATGTAACCTTTTCTTGTTATATTCAATAAAGTTCTTTTGAAAGATAATAATAATAATAATAATAATAATAATAATAATAATAATAATAATAATAATAATAATAATAATAATAATAATAATAATAATAATAATAATAATAATAATAATAATAATAATAATAATAATAATAATAATAATAATTTGTGTGTGCTAAAGAGCGAAATTACTAAATTATGAGAGAGTCTTTAATCATCTCCCCCTCAAATTTTATTCATAGAATCAATCTCTGTTTTGAACTGGGCATAGCATAAATTATAAAGTAAAAATATATAAAACAAATAAGAAAGGCATGCCCACTGATGAGCAAGTAATAAAATAATAACAGAATAAGTTATTCTTTAAGAAGCATGTAAAGTTTTAGAATTTAATTTAAAAATAGGCAAGTTTACAGGTATTAGTTTATCAGAATTTTAAATTATTCTTTACAGATTTAAATCAGCTTTAATTATTTGAACATTATTACAGTTTACAAGTATGTACACATTACAGATTAGTAGGTAGCTTAACTTTTCAATATTTTTAGAAGTATTTTTAAAGAGCTCTGCAGTAAAAATTGTTACTGCATCTTTTTTGCTGAGGCTTCTCTGTCACTGTAGCAACATCATTCTCAGCTAGGCTGCTCCCTTCCCAATGTCTTCTTAGCAGTCTATAGGTCTCCCTATTCTGCCATTTTCACAGACCGATCTCTTGAGAGGAGATCTGGCAAATGGTATGGCTTTCACCACCAAGCTCCATTTTTCAGTCAGTCATAGCAACTGGCAACAATTTTATATCAAATTCTAAAAAGTGAACCCCTTATTTAAATTTTACAGTTATTTATACAAGAAAAATTGGTAAATTGAGTTTCCTGTTTACAACATTCTACAAAAATTTTATCAATAATTTAAAATCCATAAAAATAAAATCTTTGGTCATTTCTTGACTAAAACAGTGATGGTTAAACAGATCACTCTTTGATCTTAGTTTTTATTTTTAAAATACATTTAAAATTTTACTCTTATGTTTTATTAACTGCTTACGATGGTTTTCCAATTATTTACAACTTTTTTATAAAAAATAAAATAAACATATAACTTTTTTTAAAAGCATTTAAGATTGTAAACATTTTATCATATGTGTGTGTGAGACTATCACAGGAATTAAAATTTATATACCAATGCATTTAAATAGAGAGTTTTTAACTGAGAAGATTTCAAATTTATATAAATTTAAAAGAGTTGTAATGCTTCTGTAAATATATTGCATTATAGCTTCTCTTGCATATATATGTAAGAGCTTACATACATATAATAATGTTCACACAACTTAATTTAATTATATGATTTTATTAATTTTAAATGTATAACTGTGTATACATTACACACATACTGACATTAATATATTAAATGTGCACACCATGTCCACACATACACACACATATACACTATTACATATCAAAATAAATTATTCTGATTATATACATAACCTTGTAGGATTCAAACTTGTGAAAAAGATACTACTATGGAACATAGTAAGTGAAACAGGATGGTGGCTAAATAATACCATTTCAAGCAGAACCAAAAAATGTGTAATGGGTTTTAAATTTGTTGATGTTGTTTTAAAAAAATGAAACAAAGTGGAACCAAAAAAGCATAATAAGCTTTAACCGTTCCAAATTGCAGCATCACACATCTTACATTTCAGCATTTCTGACATTTTTCTTTGTCTCACACATCAACGTAAAATATATGATAAAAATGATTATTTCTTTTCAGAAAATAATAAATTTGACTTCATTCAATAGAAATTTTTGTCTACTACTGAAATAAATTTTAAATGTTCACATTTTGTTTCTGTAAATATTAAAAAAATGAAATTGCAATGAAAACAAAGATGTACATGTCATCGTTTCTAGAAATCAGCAAAACATTTTTTAATTCTGATTATTTTTAACACATTGAAATGAATAATTATTTATGTCTCTTATATCTAATAAATTATGCTTTAGAAGTTTAAATTTTTTGAATATTTATTGCTAAATTATGATATTTTCTTACTGTAAATAATGTAGATTGTTTATGTCAAAGTTAGACTTTTTTAATTTGCTTGAGGCCATATTTAAGTTAGTGGCGAATATCTCTTTTCTAGGGTTCAACACAAATTTACGTTGACAGCTTTAGATCTCTCTAAATCGTCCATTTTTTGAGCTTAGAAAAAGTCCCATAAGATGCTGCCCTTTCTTGAATTATTTACAAGTAAAAAATCAATACTAGGAGTGTTTAAGTTTAACAAAAGAAGAAGGCCAATGCTGATTGGCTGATGATTATTTGGTCAAAAAGAGGCCGACGATAAATATTTTTCACTGTTGAAAATGAAATATATGTTTTAGAGTGTTTTTTTATTATTTTCCATATATATTATAAATTATTTTTATAAAATCTGCTGAAAATATAGTTATTTTACAAAAGTAGTAAGGTTTTATTAAAAAATTGTATTCTTTACACGATTGTAAATTGAAAAAGAAACCAGCCATAGCAACAATTTTGACATCCTGTCAAGAGTTTAGATTACCCCAAGTTGTTTATTTGGTTTTCAAACAAAGATTAATGTTTTAAAATATTTTTGGCATTTATTTACATATTACAATGTATTTTGGTTAAAATATGCTGAAAATATAATTATTTTTAGAAAAACTCTAAGATTTTACTACAAAATTCCTAACTTTTTTAATAACGTAAATCTGTGAGGGATATAAATCATGTTTGCATTGCTTGTAATTTGCTACAATCTTTTCTTTGAATTTTTCTGCTTTTGAATATTTCTATAATTACAAATAAAAATATATTTTTGGAAAAACTTTTGTTTACTTTCATAATGTTACAAATAATTAATATACTTTTTGCAAACAAAACTAAAATTAACATAATATTAAAAGATGAATATATTTCAATCAGTGAGTTTGTGAATTGACCAATTAAAAGTTCAGAGTTTTACCTTACTCGAGCAATAAATAAATTGGTCGATGGAAAAGAGATAACATTATATTTTTGAAAATTAAGTATTTCATAATTTATATTTCTTGATATCTAATAAATATAGTGCAAATTATTTTTAAAAAAGTATTTAAAATCATAATAAATTTGTTAAGAAACATATTTTTGCATCACTGAAAACTGCAATGTCATAAAATGCTGAACATTTTACAGCCTTGGCAGCAGACAATGGCTGAACATGTCAGGGCAGAGCTTATATCTATCGTAAAAGTGAGAATTTTGAATTTTCCACCTTTTAGCACACGATTTTCAGAAAAAATTATTATACTAAAATATACCATTTTACACGCATTTTAACATATAATACTAACAAAAAAGTTCACTAAAGGATGAATTAGCCAAAAAACAAAATAATTCAGTTCAACCGGTCATAAAGTTAAATTTGTTTATGTTATTTAAAAAAAAAAATGAAACCAAAAAAATAAAACCTACTAAGTTTTACATTTAATGATTTTATTTTTTAAACAAAAATAGGAAACCAAAAAAAACAACCATAATAAGTTGAAAATTTGTTGTTGTTAATAAGAAAAGCATATTACGTTTTACATTTAAAAAAAAAAAGAAACCAAAAAAAAAAACTGTAATAAGTTATAAATTTGTTGATGTTAATAAAAAAAAGACCTTTAAAAACTACCAATTCTGTGTTTGATTTTTTTTGTTCTAACTTCGTTGATGTTAATAAAAAAAAAATTAAAAATTACAAATTCTATGTTTGATTTTTTTATAAGAAAAAAGAAAGAAAATCCAAAAAATATATGGCCTGGGAACGTTCATATGTTACAGTTTTTATGAAGCAACAATTCCATCAAATGGTATGTGCATCTAATCAACTATTGCCTTTTTTAAAAATGGATTTTGAAATAACTATTGGATAAATAATGATCATTTTTAAAAGATCTACAGAAAAAAGACTGTATTCTAAAACTTTATCAACTAAATTGACATTATTTTCCAGAATTCTGCAGATATTTATTGTGTTTTGTTATGCACTGAGGAAAGAATAGCTAGAAGAAATAAAAGCTTTCAACAGTGTTTCATCACATAGCAACCACAACTCCTTAGTTATTAACTGAACTTATTATATAAGACATTTATTTATGAAGAGGAATAGTAACTATAAGTTTTATTATTATTTATTTAAAATATACTAACAATTAGAATTTTAATTTAATCATAAGATGTAGTTAAGGTTGCATTTTTTTTTATATTTTGAGTCCTAACAATATTAATATTTTTTAAAAGAATTTTTTTTTTATATTTTTTTTATTTTTTATTTTTTGACATTTTAAAGTGCATCCATTTACACTGAATGAGTATGAATGATTTATTATTTTTTATATTTTATGTAAAACTGGACCAGAAAATTTTAAAAGATGTGACTCACATTAGGCAATTTAGATCATAATTATTTTATACAATGTGTATTTTCTTAAAGTTGCTTAGAATTTTAATATTTATATTATGCTACATAAATAAATGAACACATGGATGTGTGAGTTGGTAACACATATAGATTTTTATTAAGAAATAAAAGCTATTAGAAATATGCATATATTTATTTATTTTTTATATCATAAAGTTCGTTATAACTTTATAAAATGATCATAATTTTATAGATTCTTTGTTAGATAAATCGTTTAATATTTATTTCAATGTATGAATATTGAACAAATATTTTAAAATAAAATCTCATTTGTATGTGTAGATAAATTTATATGTGGACCATTTTATCTTATAGAAGTCATGGTTTGATAAAGTGATATGTAACTTTGTTTATTATTGGGAAATTTGCTTAGTTATTTTATGATGTTAAATGTCAAAATCTATTTGAGATTATTTAAATGGTAGTGACAAAAGAGTAAAATAATGAAACCTTGAATTCGTATACAGTAGGATGTGTTAAGAAGATAGGATAATGAGCCTATATTATATCTGAGAAGTTATTATGCAAATACAAATAACATAACCCTGCGCTTTGTATTTATTTCCATGGACAATGTTTTTTAATATTCATATTTTAATGATGTGTAAGTGCTGAAAGAAAGCCAAGACATTATTTTTAAGAGTATCAGTTGAAATTGTACCTGTTGTTTATTCACACTGATTTCCATGAGGTTTTGTTGAATTATTTTATACTATTGAGTCTTTACTCTAGTTATATCTTCATGTCCTATACATTGTAACCCTATCTGAATTTCATTTGCAAAACATCATGTAGTATAGTATTTTTGAAAGATGAACAATGGATAATTTTACAAAAGATAATTTGTTTAAAAGAAGAAAAGATATGTTTTTTGGTATTGTGAAAAAATCTAAACGATTGTGAATGCATAATGTTGATGGTGAATATGAAAAAATAATCATAATTTTTCCTAAATATTTTTAAAATATTTTTGTTGATAAAAGAAATATAAACTATTCATAATTTATATTTTCAAATACTTTTTTGATATCTTTGATTTTTGATTGATCGACAGCATTTTGATAAATCAATGCTTCAATTGAAGTATACTATTATATGATGAATGCTTATATTTTAATTATTTTTTATATTTGATATTTTTTAAACATGAAACACACATCATAGAAATAAAATGATGCCAAACAAAATTATTATTATTATTATTATTATTATTATTATTATTATTATTATTATTATTATTATTATTATTATTATTATTATTATTATTATTATTATTATTATTATTATTATTATTATTATTATTATTATTATTATTATTATTATTATTATTATTATTATTATTATTATTATTATTATTATTATTATTATTATTATTATTATTATTATTATTATTATTATTATTATTATTATTATTACTACTACTACTACTACTACTACTACTACTACTACTACTACTACTACTACTACTACTACTACTACTACTACTACTACTACTACTACTACTACTACTACTCATGGTTTCACTTTAAGTGCAAATGACTTTTCAAAACATTTTGCTGATGTATATTCATCACATGATGCAATATCTTCAAATATTGCATTATTTTGTAATTCTTCAACTGTTCATTGTATGATTGACCATATTTCTAAGGATGATGTTGTTATGGCTATTAAGCAACTTAAAATTCATTCTAGTTTGGGAAATTATAATATTCCTTCATTTATAAAATATATAAATTCAACATTCCTTTTCTTTTTAAAACTTGTTTTTATTCCAACTATAATTTTCTTTCTCCTTCCAATACAACGTTTCAACTACATTCTGTAGTCATTATCAAGTTTCCTTAAAAAATAATAATAATAATAAAATAAATAAATAAAAATAAAAAACAAAAATAATAACACAAATAAATAAAATATTAATACATTCCAAATACACAATATTCAATTAAAACCATAATATTATTATAATCTACAAATACAATTATTTACCTCCTTCCCTATCTTTAATTATTTCTTTTAAATTACCTTTATAAATTAATACTCTTCTTATATAAATTTATTATCTTTTCTCTAAATCTTTACCCATTAACATTCTTTTTATAATCCCCCCCCCCTTTTTTTTTATTTTTATATATTATTCTTATATTATCTTATTTTTTATCTCTATTTATTAACATTCTATTTAATACTGGTTTATAATGATCTATATATACTTCCTCTTTTTTTATTCTCTCTTTAAAATTTGTAACGCATTCCAATGGCCTTATATTTTATTTATTTGTGTTATTATTTTTGTTTTTTATTTTTATTTATTTATTTTATTATTATTATTATTTTTTAAGGAAACTTGATAATGACTACAGAATGTAGTTGAAACGTTGTATTGGAAGGAGAAAGAAAATTATAGTTGGAATAAAAACAAGTTTTAAAAAGAAAAGGAATGTTGAATTTATATATTTATTATCATGGAGCTATAATTTAAAAAGAAAAAGAAGTGAAAAGATGTGTATATAATTATATTTATCCTTCATTTATTTACAAAGGGCTAGCTGAATTTATTGCAGTACCTCTTGCATTTATTTTTAATTTATCACTTAACTCTTGTGTTTTTCCTAATGTGCTTAAGTGTGCCAAAATGGTCCCAATTTTTAAGAATGGATCACATGATTGTATTAATAACTATAGACCTATTTCTGTTTTACATACTATTGCTAAAATTTTTGAGAGGTGTGTTTATAATAAAATTATTTTAGATGTTAGTAAACTCATTTCTTCTTCACAGCATGGTTTTATACCTAATAGATCTGTAGAAACTAATTTGTTAACAATTTATGATCATATAGCTCATGCAATTGAAGACCAGCAGAGACTTGATGTTGTTTATTTTGATTTATCAAGAGCTTTTGATAAAGTAGACCACAGTATTCTTCTTCACAAATTATATCAAATGGGTTTTTCTACTAAGCTTGTTTATTGGTTTCAATCTTTTCTTCATGGTCATACTGCATACATTAAATTTAATAATACTATTTCATCTAATTTTAAATGTAATTCGGGGGTTCCTCAGGGTAGTATTTTAGCACCTATGCTTTTTAACATTTATATGAATGACCTTAAGGATTGCTTAAAATCTTCTTATCTTTTGTGCTATGCAGATGACTGTAAAATCTTTAGAAGAATCACATCTGTGTTTGATTGCACTCTTCTTCAAAATGATATAGATAATTTTAGTGCTTGGTGTGATCTAAATAATATGACTGTTAATTTCAGTAAATGTTGCTTAGTCTCGTATTCTAAAAAATCTGAAGTTTTGCATTTTTCTTATTTTATTAATTCTCACAAAATTATTTCTGTTGAATCCCAAAAAGATTTGGGAGTTATATTTTCTAGTAATGGATTATTTCTTCCTCATTTGGAAATGATTATTGGTAAGGCTTTAAAAATTATAGGTACTATTCTAAGGTTTGGTTATCATTTCAATGGTGATACAAAATTTAAATTATTTTTATCATTGGTTCTTCCCATCATTGAATATTGTTCAGTCATTTGGAATCCTAGCTCTAAACAGGGATGTAATTTATTACAATCAGTGTATAATAAGTTTTCTAAATATGTTTCTTTGGGAAATAAAACTGTTCATCTTTCTTCTAGAAGACAATATAGAGATATTAAATATCTTTATAAACTTAATAAAATAGTTCTTTTATCTAATACAATTTCTACTGTTATAATTAGATCTCATGTGCATGATACTCGGTCTGCTTTTGTTTGTTACATTAAAACTTGTCATTCCAATGTTCTTAGATTTTCTCCTTTGTTTAGGCTACCATCTTTATATAATCAGATTTGTAGCAATATTAATTACTTCAATTTAGATTATAATCAATTTTGTAATGCTATTAAATTTAAATGTCAGATTTGATTGGTTTAACTTGATTTTGTTTATATATATATATATATAAAATTGTTTTTTTGTTTTTTTTATTTTATTATGTGCTTTATATTTATCCCTTTTATTTATTTGTTACTATTAATGTCTTAATAATAATTGTTTATATGCTGATATTTAGTTTTACTTTAGATTTTTAAATGTGTTAATTATCTTTTATTGAAATATGGCACATAATTATATTAATAATTTGTCATTTAAACTCATTTATGTATTTATATATTTGTTATGGTGCAATACTGTAATTGGCTTTATGCTGTAGTTTTGTACGGTAAATAAATGAATTGAATTGAATTGAATTATTATTATTATTATTATTATTATTATTATTATTATTATTATTATTATTATTATTATTATTATTATTATTATTATTATTATTATTATTGTTGTTGTTGTTGTTGTTTTGTTTAGGTGTAGTTAGGAATGGCTACAGAAGATTGTAAATTAGTTAGAGATTGTATGTGATGATGATAAATAGCTAAACATTTAATGATTATAAGATAAATCCATTTATTGAAAGAATGAGAAAACACAAAAAGAATGTAAGAAAAAAAAATTTTATGAAAGTTTATATTGGATATTAGAGATCAAAATACAGAATGAATGTATGACGTATAAGTGATATGATATTGAAAAGATAACTTGATAATTATTCATATTATTGTAGATAATATAATAAAGTGTCAAATCTTAATGAATATTTAAATAATTACTTATTTATTTTATAACAAAATAATAAAAGTAGGAGTAAAATAAGTTATAGAATTGTAATTAGATATAATATTATAGGAAGATTAAAGGTGAAATAATGATAATATGAAAGAATATGTTTATGAAATGTTTAGAATGTGATCAAAATACATAATGATTAGTAATAATCATTAATGTATTTATCTGAAATGGATGGCATCAAAACTGTGAGTGGAGGAAGTTTGACAATGGTAAATGAAAATGTAACAATTTACTCTAGATAAATACTTTGCATATAATAAAGATATTTATGAGAGATAGTGACCTGGGCCAACTGATGAGTGCTGGATCAGCATGAAATACATCTTGTGGGTCATTTGTCTTTTATTATATCTTTATGTATATGAATTTAAAAAGAATGGGGAAGTATGGAGGTGTTTATTATATCTATAAAGATATTACATACGGAACGGAAAAAGGTGAATAACTCCGTGTGTGTAAATTTAAAAAAAATCATATATATATTAAACTTTAACTGAGATTTAAAGTTTATATCTGTGCTATAGTTGGTCTCTAGTTTCCCAAATGATTAGTAATAATCATTAGTGTATTTCTCTGAAATGGATGGCGTCAAAGCTGTGAGTGGAGGAAGTTTGACAATGCTAAATGAAAATGTAACAAGTAAAAATACAAATTGTATATTTTGTTGATATACTTTAAGAAATATCGTAATATTAATGGAATAAATTATGGAATATATTATATCCTGTTTATAAATAATTTTAGAATGAAGTATGAATGATTTTAGTTTATAATAATTACTTTGGTAATATTAATTTATAAAATTTGGTATAATCAGTTAATTTTTTTTTTATTAACTATAAGATAATTGTAACTTCTTTCTTAAAATTTGTATTTCTACTGTAATAAATTTTAAAAATTGTTTTTAAATTAATAAAATATTGAGAGTCTCTTTTCTTGTTTTTCATGCCATTATTCATCATTCTTACTTACCTCACATATATTGTAATGATTAAATATATTCGATATTATTGCACATCATCTAAAATAAGATAGAAAATATAAAAAAATATTATAATTGTTCAAGGCATTTAATACTATATTTAAATATTAATTAATTCAAATTTTTCATCATTCTCAATGATCATGTTGAAGGGTGATAACTATTATGTTATACAAAATACAAATAATTAAATTATAATACATGGTGATAAGAAATTATTTTAAATTTGGTTATGATAATTAAGTGTTGGTTAATAATTTCAATTTAGTTTTTTTGTGAATTTATAAAAAAATTTAGTTAATTATTTTGAAAACTAAAAATTGATTCTATATTTGTATCTTAATTATTTTTAATTGTAGCTGGGAGTAAGTAAAATCCCTTTCTACATGTTGTTATGCAAAGTTTTTATTCATTTTAAGAAACAATAATTACGTAAGATGTTGATTGAGTTAAGGAATATTAATAAAGAAGTGAAATGCTATCATTTTAAAAAATAGATGAAAATATTATATTATAATTAAATTTAACATAGGAAGTTTTAATATTAAATATAAACATCACATAATCACCATTTCTTATGCTTGCTTATAATGATAGTGGTGGTTATGATTATTAAAGAACCAAAGATACCAAAATGTATAGGTACTGAATTGAGTTCAGACCTATATGACTATATAAGCTAATGAGCTTGAATTGAAAATATTATTGTGTTTTCAATTTAAGACTCATAGTTTTTTTTTTGTTAAATAGAGATAAAAGATGGCTGCTGGAGGGTTGCATTAGATCCTAAGATCTAGGTGCAGTAACCTCAGATCCAAGGCTCCTCACTGATGAAGTCCATAAGCCAGAAACTAGTCTGAGGATATTAGATGAGTAGGCATTACATGGGGATTTTATGCACAAGCATTCTGACCTCCATTGATTACTCTGGTTTGCATTAAGTGGCAATACATATGGAAAGTTTTGCTTGCTTTAATATTAAATATAATTTGATTATTTTATTGTAAGTCATTGGAATATCATTGATATTTAGTTGAATAGTGTTTTGTGATATTCCTATACCATTGAGGGTTTACTGGTTGGTATATATTTAATGTTAAAAAGGGGTACCCTACTGGATGATTAGGTAACAAATCTCATGATTATTGTTAAACAATTTATTAAAATTAATATAATATATAAGACATGAAATGAGTAATATTTGTATTATTAGAATTTTATATACAAGAAATAACTTTGATTAGGCTAAGCTAGAAATTTGTCTTTTATATCTGCCATACATCTTAGTCGTTGGTGGGTGGATCGTCCGGTTAGGTTACGATATAGACATATGAGATTAGTTTTTACAGTCAGCCTAAAACCTTTCATTCTTTTTTTTATTTTATATTTTGTTTTTCAATGTTTGTTTTATTTTAGTTTTGGAGTTAAAATAGTCATAATAGTTTAAGAATGGTTACGAATAACTATAACTATAATCGCATATAAATATTTTGTTATTAAACCTTAAGTAACTTTTTAAAAAATATATTATATGTGTTATTAGCTTTTTATTGTTTAATTTTTATATAGCATATAATGTATTTAATTTATATCAATAATTATTAATTTATTATTTTCTCTTACTGAAGAATTTTATTGAATAATCATTAGGTAAAACAGTTTTTTTAAAATTGAAATTAATAACAATTTTGTCGCGTTTAATATAAAATAATGTATTAATAATATACAATAAATATTAAATAAAAAAGTACAATACTATATTGATGAAACACATTTATCACATCTAAAACAAATAGCGACGTTGAGAATACTGTAGATGTTTTTTTTTTTTTTTTAAATAGCTACCAATAACCAATAAAAACTGCGGGAAAACAAAATGCATTGCAATCTGGGTAATTTGGTTGTCAGTGAATTTTAAGTAGAGACAGAAGTGATTGATAATAGCCAAATTGTAAAATCTTAATTTGTTCGGCAAGAAAGGACACAAATATTAGCGATTCCTATCTTTAGGTTTCCTAAATTAAATAAAAATATTTTATTCTCGAAAATAGTCTACGACTAAGTAACTTTAACATTTTTATTGTAGTAATTTCTGTTAATAAATAAAATCAATAAATTATTTATTTTAAATGCTACGATATTTTTTCTTCTTTTAAAACTCAAAAACAGTTACGAAGTTTTAAAAGTAACGTTGCTGGAGTTCAATTATTGACACATGCGTCCTAGCGAGAAATACTGTGACTGATATTCCAGCTGCTAACTAAGAGCGTGCGTGCAAGGGAATATAACACATCTGCTGAAATAGCAAATATTAATGACGATTGACGCAAATATGTAGAAAGCAAGCGACGGCTTTTTGCCGGCTGATGCGACCGAAAAACTCGCAATTAACTAACTGTTCTCAGATATATACATTTTGTTTTAAAACATCCAATGATCTATACAAACAGTCATCAAAGCCGTTTAACTGCTATCTAAGCTTCTTTTTTTTTTGTTGGAAAAAATGGATTTAAATATAAAAAAAAAAAACTTCTCAACTCTTACAGATATATTCAGATATTTCTCGTGCGCTTGTTCTGTTGAGCTTATAGTGTGAGTACTGAACATAAGTAAATGGATGTCTACTATATTGTTATCAAAGAAACTAATTCGAAATCTCAACACCCATAAGAGAAAAAATATATAATAATTTGGTAAGTATTAAAAACTTTAGAGTATTTTTAAATATAAATTTCTACATTAATTCTTTTTTGATTAGAAACACGTAATTATTATTTTATGAAATTTCAAAAAAAAAAAAAAAAAAAGCAAGAAAGAAAACGGGCGGAGAGGGGATAAATGTTTGCTAAATAAGCGCTGTTATATTACTAACACTTTTTTCTTTTAGTATAAAATATGCGTAAAAATAACCTAGATTATACAGAGATGGATAAACATATTTTGGAATAAAAATTTAATTTATGCATCATTATTATTAATATTATTGTTACTTGTAAAAAAATATTTTTTTACTTTCTTTTTTTAATAAATATTTAATTTGAAAATATAATTTTAATAATTCTAAAGGCACTTTATTTATTTTACTGTAAGTTCACATATGATGTATCCCTGGTATGAAGTATTAACTGGTAGAAGTAGCAAAAAAAAACTTGTATCTGTTAGACATTTAGCCATACTATTAAATTTACATATATATCAAAAATTGGTTTGATAAAAAGTTATTTTAAAAATATTTGAACTGAAAAATATACTTTTAAATTTTAGTAATAAATTTAAGTAAAAAAATAAATAAATTTTAATAATAAATTTAAGTGAGGCTAACAATGTGTTGAATGTGTTCTATTTACAATAAATGTATTATATATTACTTATGCATACAATTGGTCTGTTTGAATATGGGAGTAAAAAAATAAGTCGTTTTCTCAAGACAAAAATATTAATTTTGCCGAATTTTTTTATTACAAATAAAATTATAGCATATACGTAATTACGCATATGCAGACATTACTTACAGGATAAATATGTAGCAATATATATATATTGATGATATCTACATTTAAATATGCATAAATCACTAGATGTCAGAATTCTTCTATTTTTGTCATTTTCATCCTTCTCTGAAAATGAGAACATATATAAAAAAATTTAAGATTTATTGAGATTGCAGAATTAGTTTCCAATACTTTGTTATGTGGACGTATGATTATATATCATTTCTGTCATTTCGGTTACATTAGTAATAACAGGGTCGTTCAAATTAGACAGACTAACTACGAGTTATACTTTCAAAATAAAAATGTTTTAAAGTCATAGAAGTAGGAAAACACTTCTTATTAATGAAATGAAATCACTAAAACTGGAAAAGATATATATATATTTCATATGTCAAATGCGTTGACCGGGAAGCAAACCCGAGCCAGCTGCTTAAAAGGCAGTTATGCTAACCGCTAGGCCACCAACGCCAAATGTTCTATTCCAATAAAAATGATACTATCATGTTTTATTTCTCAGAACTTTGCCAATCTTCAAAGAAAAAAAAAACATCAGTTTTATAGATTTGAATTACTGCTGTTAAAAACTTGCATATATTAATAAAAATAGTGATTTGCTTGGTTTATTGCTGAGATGAGAATGCCAACAATGGATAAAAGACTATGATTCATGATCCTGCATTGTAACTTCCAATGCCCTCATCCAGCAATAAGCAATAAATCATTGTATTTAATTAATTAAAAAGGTTTAAATATTTCATTCATAGAAGTCAAATAGTTTTATCTTATTTCTTCTCTAATGTAGATATGGAGTATATTTTGTGGTTTTCCTTCTTGGTTTTAAGCTCCGTATTCATTTACTCATTAATAATTCATAAATATCTGGATTAAATGCCTATCTGTACTTTATTTCTAGTTAGCAGAATATTATTTTGCTATCCTTATATTGAATGTCCATTAGGATTGGGTGGAATCAGATACATGAAAGGAAAATTTTGTTTGCTTAGAAGACGTCAGTTACCAATTTATCCAGATTTGTACTTCATATGTGCTAAGTACAATATTATAAGATATTTCAGGAAGGTATATGGAGATAAAGATCTCTAATTTAAAATTAGGTTATTGCCTTAATAATGCTATTTACAATGTGGATAGCTGACTTTTTAACTTTTACAATTTTTACTTTATGATCAGTTTGATCGTCCTAAAATTTATGCTTCATATTTTTATTTTACATTTGTTCATCCACCCATTTGTAAGCCCTTTATTTTTAAAATAAAATTTTATTGGTAATATGAAGTAAATACTTGGCCATATAGAGGATACTGGTTATGGTAACTAAGTTTTATATATATATAATTTAGAAATATTTAAATTAATAAGATGCAATGTGAGTTAGAAATAAAACAAATATTATTATGTAATCATGCCTAAAATAGAAAAAAAAAATTGTGAATATGTACTTGGTTTTTTTTAAAAAAAAAAAATAAAGACAAAATGAGAATTTTAAAACTATTCAATAAAGTTACAGCGTAAAAAACTTTCAGTAAAAAATTTTGCAAATATTGAAAGAAACGTCTTAGTGATTGCTAAAAATCGTAAACGGGTATAACTTAATCGCTACGTTTATTTTTTATTAATTTATTGGACGGAAAAAGCACTTTGGTAAATACATAATAGTACTTTAAAAAACACAAAGTAAAGAAGATAAAAATTATAACTTTAATTGTAGGTAAAAATTCTCTCTAAATATTGCTAATTATTACATTTAGAAATGAATTGCATGAGTAAAGTTTGTAATGTAATAAATGAAACATAAATAATAATTTTTTCAAAAAGAATGCGATAACATTTGTAAAAGCTTTTGAACAGCATTAAAACAAATGTTCTAATTATTGTTATTGTAACATTAACATTAATAACTATAATAAAATTAACTTTTAAAGTACAAACTTTGAAACTGCAAAGCATTTAAATACAGCAGTATTATAATTAATTTATATATATACAAGTATAGTGTATATGCTTAAGCTAAATATAATTACAGGGGATTTGAACTCGGACTTTCAAGCTTCCTTCAGTTATTAATTACATTTTATACAACTGATTCCCATAACCACATAGAGGTAAAAATATAAATGATTATTGAGAGATGATAATTTGGACTAACTGGTTCTACATGAAATACGTATATTGGAGATTAGTTACCGTTTTACATATATATGGTCATATGTACAGGTTGTATAAGATGAAGTAGATGATGGAAGAAAGCTTGACAATCTGGGTTCAAATGCCTTCTAATTATATGTATATGTAATTAAAATTTCCATTCCAAATAACATACGAATAAAGACATTTAAAAAACTTTAGTTTAATAAATAATAAATGTATTTATCTAAATTGTTTGATATCAAAGTTGTTAGTGGAGAAATTTCAATCAACTCTTGTAAAACAAAAGGTATCTTTCTATATATAAATATTTATAACTTAAATATTTAGCCGTGGTATTCATTTTTAAAATTATAATTATTAATGATTTCCTTAAAAAAAACTAACCCTTTTTTTAATTAAAATAAATATAATATTAATAATAAAACTAATCAATAACGATAAATAAATATATAAATGAATAAATATATAATTATTCTATAAATATAGTAATACTATTTGACCAATAATATTGAAATCATCAATACTAACTATTACTATATTTAAATGGGATTGGCTCTGCTTTGGCATAGTTAATCAACAAATATATAATATTATATAATTAACCTTCCCTAATTAATTAATAAAATATATATATTCACCCACAAAATGCTCCTTTTCCTCATATTTTTTATACTTAATACTAATAATTATAGAACTCACTCACAAATATATATAATGATAGATAATTGTAATACAATTATATATAACAGTTGATGAGACATACGACTAATATTTTACTATAAAAAGTTGATTGAATTGCAAAAGCTATAAAATAACTTACTTTTTATATTGATATCATTTATTTGTGTATTTCATTCTGTTATATATATATATATATATATATATAACAGAATGAAATACACAAATAAATGATATCAATATAAAAATATATATATATATATACGTGTGCTGTGAAATTTACGAATTCTATTTTAAACAATAATTAAAATGCCCTCTAGCTGACATGGACTATAACTTTTACAGTAAGAAAATGGACCACTTCTAGCTGTATTTTAGATTCTTTTATTTAGAGTGATTCTAAAACAATAATATCCAGAGAGCAAATTTAAATCAGTCTATATATTTTAATATAAATTGTATTTTTTTTAAATATCTGACATTAAGTTTATAAACGGGATATATTTTACTCACTTCTAAAACCATATAATAAATAAGCTCATGTTGTATATGTAATGATAAATAATATTTTAATATTGAAAAAATATAATGTCATTGGACATTTGCCAATTTTATTTTAAACAATAGTTGAACCTCCCTCTAGCTATCATGTCCAATAACATTTACAGTAAGAAAATTAACCATTTCTTACCATACTTTAGATTTTTTATCAAGAGTTATCTAAAACAATAACAGCCAGAGAACAAACTTAAACCAGCCTATACATTAAAGAATTCAATATAAAAAGATTTTAAGTATGGTAAAAGTGGTCCATTTTCTAACTGTAAATTTATTGGACATGACATCTAGAGGGCAGTTCAATTATTGATTAAAATAGAATTGGTAAATTTTACATGATATTATACTTATTCAATACTAAAATATTATTTATCATTACATATATAACATGTGTTTACTTATTCTGAATTTTAGAAGAAAATAAAATATCTCCACTCTATAAACTTAAAAGCAGTTATTTAAAATAAATAAATCAATTTTTATTAAAAGATATAAAGTTATATAAGTTTGTGTTCTATCTGTTATTATTCCAGATAATTCTAAGTAAAAAGATTTAAAGTAGGGTAAGTAGTGGTCCATTTTCTTACTGTAAAAGTTATTGGACATGGCAGCTAGAGAGCAGTTCCATTATTGTTAAAAATAGAATTGGTAAATTTCACTTGACATTATATTTATTCAATATTAAAATATTTTTATCATTATATATATATATATATATATGTGTGTGTGTGTTTGTATGTGTATGAGCGTATGTATATATATGTTTTACATATATATATATAACTTTTCCATTTAAATATATCCATATCTTAAAAAAAAGGTAAATTAATTTTATAGATTTGAATTACTACTATTAACAACATAAATATGTTTAGTTTGAACATTTAAAATTTTTCTTTAGGGGACTGTATTAAGTTAAAGAAGGATACCAACCAGTTTATTTCAATGGTTTCACTAATAGATTCAAAAGCTATATAAATTTATTTTATTTTATAAAAATCATAGTCAAATATTAATAGACAGTGAAGAGTGAAAATTGCATACTTTAAATGGTTTTTGCAATCAAAAAATGATATTTTTTATAAATATATTTCTAGTACTTATATAGAGACAAACTATTACAATAAGTATATACATCTTTAAGAAAACAGAGCTCACAACTTTTCAACTTTCTTTAATTTACAACAAGCTTTTCCACTACAATTAAATTTTAAAATTTAATAATATTTCAATAAAGGTAATTGTATTTTTAATTATTTTATATGTATGAGAAACACTCATTCTAATATATACAATCATTAAAAACCTGTATACACTTAGATAATTCCAATATAAATAACAATCAAGAAATTCAAACTGTTATTCAGGTAACCTTCTTTTAACAATAGAGGTGGAATCCCAACTCCATTAATGGTCTCATGTATTTATAAAGACACTAAAGATTGCAACTTGACTACAGATATTGAAGCAGTTGGATCTAAGTTCGATCTGAGCTTTATGAGATCCCACCTTTAGCCTACTTCAAACCCTATCACTAACTATGAATTTCTGAATGTAATGGGGCTTTATATGTTCAATACCTGCTAGTTTTGATTACAGCAGACTATTATTTAACCATTTGTTAAAGCCAATTATTTTATGTTTAAACTTACTAATATTATTAATAACTTCATGATAAAATTATATATATATTGCAATTGCATGGATTGTACGTATATATTTATGAATATTTAAAGATATATATTCGTTATAAAGTTTCATTACATCGGAATGTTTTAATTTTACTTTTGCCAGTTTGTTCAAATTTCTGTGATAAAAGATACATTCTTTCGATAAGCTTTCAGATCGCCCTTTCCCACAGACAATGGGGAATTTTTATTAATTAGTGAAAATGATAATTTAAAATGTAAGGACAGTTCTTAATTAAAATCGTTTATTCAGATTTAAAAATTCATTTTCTAAATAGAAAATGAATTCAAAGTTAATGAATTTGAAAGTCTTATCAGAGAAATGGATCACAAATTAATTAATGAAATTTTAACTTGTAATAATTTAAAAGCTTTAGCCTGAAGACATCAGAGTCAGAATGGGGGGGGGGGACACAGGAAAGGTATAAATAGCCTGGAAATATTTCAACAAAAAGAGGAGAATCCATTACTTCTTAGAATAGTTGCTACCTGAAGCTACATCACTTTTAATTATGAATTTTGACAGACTTTTCAGTTCAGCACATGGCCAACTTTGGGGATCTGATTGCTGAATCCTGGAGTTCCCATAAAATCTTCAACATATATCTGCTAATTAGAAATTTCCATACCAATCGTGAGCTTCCAAAATATTAAAGAAACCAATCCACAAATGCTATTCATATGAGTTAAGTGTGTGCCTACCTTGTCTTCTAAACCCACTGGACTCTGCCATGTAAATTAATGAACAAACTATGGAAGGACTGGTAATATCTTTATTTTCTGAACCGCAACTTTCTGGCCTGTTTATGAACTTTTCCTTAAACCATATCTTGAATTAATTACTGTTTCAAATTTCTCCTCACTTTATAATGTCTTAAAATTGTATAGTAATTCTCTATTCTTATCTCTAGTCTGAAAATTAATATTTTGTTAACTTTCCTTTTCTTATGATGGTGGTTTGTTTTAATTAACTTTATTTATATATTTATTTGAATGATTATTAATATCATTTATTTTGATTATATTCCAATAATACTGTCAACTCCATAATAATCTCTTTCATTAAACTTACTTTATGAAAATAATATTGTATTAATTTTTATAGTTTAATTATTGACCATTAGAAATAAATCAATATGGTTCTATTAATTATCGAGTTGAAGGATTTATTAAATGTTGGCTATTTTACCAATGGCTGATAACTATTATTAGCTCATTTTATAACCTATGCTCCTGGCTATTTTATTTGAGTCAGAAACTTATTTATTCATATTGATAATATTAAAATGTTTTGCTAAAGGTTGATAAAAAAATAAAATCAATATATTCTAATTTAAATTTTGTACTCTTCATTAATATTCAGAAAGGGCATGATATTTAGGGTATGATTATTATAACTATATAATTACATTTAGTCATTTTGCTTAGGATGAGTTTGATTTTAATCTAACATGATCAGGTCATTACATGAAGCACTTCTCATATATTTTGTTTTTTATTAATTAAATATGATGATCATTAAATCATCACTTTTCGAAACATTACTAATGCAATCCACACTCTTACTCCTGAGGTTTGTCATATTGATGATCTTATCATTACATTAAAGATATGGGAAGAAATCATTTCCTACCTCGCTCATTATTATATTGGAACACCAAAGGTTTGCAGCTGTGTCCCAACCTGGCTTTCCCTGTATTCCATGGATTATTTATAGAGCAGAAAAGACTTATAGAACACAAGCTGCTCTTCTACTTCTTAAATCACCGACAAACCATTATAATTCATATTCGTTTTTACTGCTCATAAGTCATTAGTACCATTTATTTTTTATTTCCAATAAAGCCCTGCTCTTATGTTTATAAATCATAATGAATTGATTTTATTAAAATCAAACAACTTTATACTCATCTATAATTTTAAATAAGTTATATGTTAAATATTGAAGTTATGTCCTAAATACTCATCATGCCTTTCATGAATTGATTTATGGATATAAATAGAATCATAATTTCTTTCCAAGTAAAATACCTTTATTCTCCTTTGTCTACTTGTCGGGGCATAGACATATATATGTCTCCCACACTTGAATATTAATTCTTGGCATATGAGCATGACTGCCATTATTTATTGTAATTCACACTCTAAAGACTAGAGGTAAGATATCATGCTAATCATAAATATTTGAACAAATATTTATTATTATTAAACATTTTATATAACATATTTGGTTTTTAATTTCTTTATTAGTTATTAATTATTTTAAATATTAATGCTCACTGTCTGTATTGCCAACCAAAACATACATATATGAATTGATCTAGAATATCCATAGCCATTTTAATGCACATTAGCTAAAGTCAGATCAGGAGTCTCAGAAATCATCATCCATTGAGCTAGTTGCTTGGTGTATAGTCATATTGCCATCAATGTGTGTTATCCATTGATTTGATCTGAGCTCATGAATTGGGTTTGAATTCAGTTTGGTCTTGCATTTAATTCTTTGTTCAACTGGGTTTGAATCTGACCACGTGTTTGGATTGTTGGGTATAACATCTGTTGACCAGTACAATGTATATATATATATATATATATATATATATATATATATATATATATATATATATATATATATATATGGGGGGTAATGTAACAGCTTTGTCTCTATATAAGCACTAGAGATGCATTTAGAAAAGGAATCCTCTTTTGAATACAACAAGCATTTAAAATATATAATTTTCATTGGTCACTGTCTAGTAATATCTGATTGTGATTTTTCTATGATAAAAGTAACAGAAATTTTCATCTACTTAAAATTTTTTAACAATTATATCTATTAAAACAAATTATTAAATTATAACATAGTTTGTGGTTGAAGAGTCTATTATAAAATAAGAAAAGTTCTGATCTTTGTTTTCTTACACTTGTATATATTTACTGTAACAGCTTTGTCTCTATATAAGAATTATATCTGTATTTAGAAGAATATACTTTTAAATGCAAAAGACATTTACAGTGTACAATTCTAATATCTGACTGATTTTCGTGACATAAAAATAACAGAAGTTTCCACATATTTAATATATATATTGAACCAAGTTCGAATGTGTGCATTCGAAAACACCAGTCTCTTAGGCAGAGAAGAACATACTCGGACAGTATGTATGCCCAAACGATAGCTATAAAGTATATAACTAGCGTTACATTTCCAGGACATAGCTTTTTCTCGGCTGTTGAGTTCAACACCAAATCCAAAGCACTTTTTTGTTTGTGTATAACCATGGGCGCCAGCTGCTTATTCTAAAAGAATACTAAAAGAATAGACAATGCACTTTGAACAGTGGCCACTAACTCAATGCCTAAATCCACGACTAGCTCAGTTGTTTGTAATCACTAATAGATTATACTTAATTAGTGGTTAAGAGACTTGATAAAAGAATTGTAAAAGGAGTTGATAAAAGAATTTGATAAAAGGAATTGTTAAAAAGAATTTGTTAAAAAAAATTGACCGACAAATAAAGTTTAATTTTAAAGATAATTTATTAACTAACATTTATTTACTAAATTTAAACATTTTATACTTCTAATAAAAACACACGCATATTTTTAAATTAACATTTCTAAACTAGTTTAAATATTCTTGTATATTTTCATAACCGAACACTGGTATTTATCTAATTTAACCAATAATATTGATATAAGGATCACGCACATATTAACTCATGCACACACATAATAATAATAATAATAATAATAATAATAAAGTATTACATAGCATTTGAAATTTAAACACACATATCAATAGTTCATTTATGTATGATATCGAGTTCATATAATTAGACTCTTGGAGGATTCGCATGAATTAATGAAATGCAATGGCTATTACAGTATAAACGAAAATAAGCAAATGTTTTACCTAGGATTTTGAACGTAGATTTAACACTTTGTTTTCTTCTTGTTCGTTGTTTCTTCCAGTATGAATGCTTCCAGCCAGCTGGGACATTTCCTTGATGAGTTTCCTTATTATTCACGATTATTACTATTGGAGACAATTAGATACTGACGGAAATTTTCTAAGTTGTTACGTTGACATTATTTCACGGTCAGATCTTGCTGTTTTCATCGGACTTTTTAGGCTGTGGAGAGGCGTGAATTCCCAAAATCTTCTCAGCACTGCATTTTGTTTCTGGGTATAATTAACACAACTGATTCAATTAATTTGTGAACTGCACTCACTCAATTAATTTGTGAACTGCACTCACTCAACTAATTTGTGAACTGACTAACTGTCCAATAAAAAAAGTCTATTTATACCTGTGACGTGTTGTCATTGTAATATCTCCTTAAAAGATCTGTTGTCAAAATTCCAGTGATAATCATTTGATAAACGTGTTTTGGAAGATTGCTTAATTAGTAATAGCCATGCAAAAATGTTGTTTGATATTAATTAATAACCATTGCCGTGTTTTTTTAATGATAATCTTCTTTAACTTGCATTTATTTATAATAACATTTATTCTATTGTTGACACTCGCACATATATACACACATATATTAGTTTTAACATTATTTTTTCTTTAATTAAACTTGAATGAAAAGAGATTTGTATGTTTTAACCTTTTAAATTATATTTTTACGAATACTAATAAAAACTCTTTACTTCCTTTTATAACTCTTAGTTTAATTTCTCAAACCAAGACTCCCCTCCCCCCTTTTGATTAATTAATTGTAGCTTTTTATTTCAAAACTAATGCTAGAAAACTATTTGATTTTTATCTTTTTCAAAAACAAACTGAAATAAACTCTTCAAAGTTTAATTTTATGTTTTCTTTTATGAACGATTATTTTAATAATATAATTTTAGATAAAATTATATGTGCCTATATCAATATAGGTACAATATATATATAAAATCAATTTCCCCTGATAACATGATTTATAAATCTTCATTTGCCCATAAAAACATTCATTTCACTGTACAAGTAACATAAAAGAAATAAATTTCAAATGGGCATAATAAATTTCAAATGGGCATAACGTCTGTTGATTTTTAGGATTATTAAAATTGTTAAAACATGTATATATAATAAAATATATTATTTCAGAATATGCAGACAATTTTCAACTATTATAGTAATAAATATAGATAGATATATGGATAGATAGATAGATAGATAGATAGATAGATAGATAGATAGATAGATAGATAGATAGATAGATAGATAGATAGATAGATAGATAGATAGATAGATAGATAGATAGATAGATAGATAGATAGATAGATAGATAGATAGATAGATAGATAGATAGATAGATAGATAGATAGATAGATAGATAGATAGATAGATAGATAGATAGATAGATAGATAGATAGATAGATAGATAGATAGATAGATAGATAGATAGATAGATAGATAGATAGATAGATAGATAGATAGATAGATAGATAGATAGATAGATAGATAGATAGATAGATAGATAGATAGATAGATAGATAGATAGATAGATAGATAGATAGATAGATAGATAGGTAGGTAGGTAGGTAGGTAGGTAGGTAGGTAGGTAGGTAAGTAGGTAGATAGATAGATAGACAGATAGACAGATAGACAGACAGATAGACAGACAGATAGATAGATAGATAGATAGATAGATAGATAGATAGATAGATAGATAGATAGATAGATAGATAGATAGATAGATAGATAGATAGACAGATAGACAGACAGATAGATAGATAGATAGATAGATAGATAGATAGATAGATAGATAGATAGATAGATAGATAGATAGATAGATAGATAGATAGATAGATAGATAGATAGATAGATAGATAGATAGATAGATAGATAGATAGACAGACAGACAGACATGCATAAATTATACAGATGTATTGTTTTTTAGAAAACACATTTCTTACAGAAACCATATTTCAGTAAATACATGAATTACTGTTAATCATATCCTCATTTGTTTAGCTCAATGATAGAGTGATAGATTCAAGAGTAAATATTTCCAAATCAAAGTTGAAACAGCCTCTCATGTGCTTGAATGTTACATGAACCTTCAATCTATTAACCACTTAATTTTTTTTATCTAATAATTTTTATTTCATTAATAATTATTTTATTTCATTTGTCTTTAGATATAGGCTTTACATTTAATGAAAGTCAAATATATCTGTAATACGCTTTATATAAAAATTGCATGATAATATTCATTTTTTAATCCTTTTTATTCATAAACAATTAATTATCTTATAATCTAAAAATTACATCCAACATAAACGTATATATTTTAAACATACTATAAAGAATAACTAATTATCCTAATTTGTATTTTGATTATCCAGATATTTTCATTAAGCCAAGCTCTACATACCTATTCAAAAGTCATACACTAATGTTTTGCAATAATTAATTTATATTTATGCAAACATTGATATAAATTTCCAATAAATGTGTTCAAAATAATGATATACATTGTATTTGAAAATATATGCAGTACTTAAAATATATACATATATATATATATATATATATATATATAGATATATATAAAAGGGCACAATATATATATATATATATATTAAATTAAATCTTTTCATGATCTAATTATGATGTAAACAAACCAGTAAGTAGGGTTAGTCAATATAATAACTAGGAAATCACTGTTACTTATTTTTTTGATTATGTATGTGCATATGTATATTAACTATATTTCAAATAAATTATCATATAAAATATTCTTCGTTCTTGTTTACTGCCTTTATGTATTATATATTAACGTATTCTTTATCGTTAAGAAGTAATTATTTAAGTTCTGAATATAATAAAAATATGTTTATATACTTATGTGATAATCATATTGAGAAAAGCTTTCTTACAATCATTTTATGTGCTCAGGTGGTTTTTGACTATGACACTAACTCATATAATTCACAAGTCGGCCAAGTATAGAAAATAAAACATATTTTAAAAAAGCTTTTATCAATACTGTTATTAATACATTGCACAGGCTTAATTCTGCATTTATATATGCAACATAGGTGGGATTCGAACTCAGACTTTTACATGACCCACTACTCTCAGTGCCATATCATATTACTGACCCACCTGATCGCACACATGTTGAAAAGATAAATAATCACCAATATACATATTTCATGCTAAAACAACACTCATCAGTTGGTCCAAATGGACCAACTGATGAGTGCTGGTGTAGTATAAAATATGTATATTGGTGATTATTTATCTTTTCAATATGTGTGTGATCAAGTGGGTCAGCAATATGCGATGGCACTGAGAGTAGTGGGTCATGTGAAAATCTGAGTTCAATACTGTTATTGTACAATTAATATTACAACAATTTGAGTTAGTATATACTTTTATAATTATATACCTCATATATATATATATAATACAAATAAAATGTCCATTAAATAAAAACTATTGTAATAACAATAAAAATAATAAATGTAATGGTAATTAACTTTTATATACAGTGGTATAATTACTTTCAGTTAATTCCTTAACCAGTTAAGGTGGGTTAAGGAATTATCTGAAATTACTTCTGCAGATTGAACGATTGTATATAACAGTTAATTATTGTTATATTGATTATTTTTATTGTTATATATATAATATCTTTGACAGCAGTTTGAAATTGTTGTTATTATTCATATTGGCATTGTCTAAACGTTGATTGGTTTCTAATGATTATGCATATATATATATAAACATATAGAACATTACAATAAACGTGTTGATGTGTAATATATTTTTTAATAACTAAAAAAACATCTAACCTGTTGAAAGTATATTTATTAAAAAATCTTTAATAATACAATGAATTATTAATATAAAATTCCAAAAAAGAACATATTTTATTATTATAAATTAACTATAAATTAGTATTCTTTTGACATTATTTTTATTATTTCTTAGCTTTATTTGCTATGTTTATAATCTTTTTTTAATCTTTTATTATTTACTTTCAGTATATTTTTAACATACTATATTTTAAGTGAACTCATTATATCATTTACATCATTTTCTTTTTCTTGTGTATGTCTGCGATTGTAGTCCTAAAACTACCATCGTATAAAAACATTATTTTACTAAACTTTTGCCCTTCAAATATTGTCATTTTATGGCATTAAACAATGACAAATGATGGTGTGATGAAACATACTCCTATTTAAAGTTTTTTTGACAAAAAAAGTTTAATTTATGGTATTCTTTTTTTTAAAAAAATGGACTCTTGGACTTACTATTGTTGAAAATATTAATTAATTATGGATGATTATGAGCCCTCAGTTTTGACTTTCAATTTAATATAAAACTATTACATGGATTTATTATATTTCATTCTTTTATAATAAAATATTCTATTATAATAAATAAAATGAGAAGACAAATATGATAAGCTTGGAATATCTAGTCATTCCAATTTACATTAGTCCTGTAACAATTATTTTTAAGTATTAAGTATTGTACAAACATATATAATTTGAACCAGTACATTTAATATGCTGATTTATAAAATATGGCTCCTTTAACATCAAGAAGCTCTAAGTTAACTTAAGAATAAGCTTTAAGCATGGGAAGATCACCCATGCTTTTTAAACGTTTATTGCTAGAGGAGTTTGTGTACCTATTTCTAGTGCATGTATGAAATTTAGGTTTGTTCCATATAATTATATATACATAATAGAAATTTATATAACACTAGAAAACTAACTAAAACAACATTTTTTTACTAAAATTTTTACACAACCATTGTTTTATCTATTAACAAATTAAAGATTTATTTGTTAATAGGTGCATGCAACCATGGTTGTGCAAGAATTTTAGTAAAATTTTGTTGTTTTTGTTGTTTTGGCTAGTATTATCATGCTATATGAATTTATATTATATATATTATAAGTGACTTGAACTCAGACTTTCAAACTCCCTACAGCTATGCACTCCATCTTATACAACTGCTACACATGACCAAATACTTGTGAAAAAGATAAATGATCTTCAATATTCATATTTTGTGCTGAACCAGCTCTCATCTGTTAGTACAGACCACCATATCCCATACATATTTCCACAAACTTTAATGGACAAGCTTCAATCTTCTCCATCTTCCAACTCTTCAGTCATCCATGTCATTGAAAATCCAATGAGGGAACACTCAAAGCTCTTGTTGTTGCCAATATTATTGTTATACTAATGTTTACTTTAAATCCCTCTGGACCTTCACATATAAAATCTTAATATGACCATTTAATTGCAAAGTTGAGGGATGGGCATAATACAGGCTGAATATGTAATATTCAAATGTAAGTATATTGTCAATACTAAATTTAATGTAATTATAAGAGAGTTGAATTCATATTTTCAAGCTCTCTCAGCTATGCACTCTATCTTTTATAATTTATACACATGGCCACATACATGTGGAAATAATAAATAATATCTAATATATGTATTTTATGCTGAAACTTAATATAAACTGAACACTGATTGTGTGTATGTTTTGGAGATGGTGATCTGAAGCAACTAATGAGTGCTGGTTCAGTATGAAATACATATATTGGATGCCATTTATCTTTTTCAGATGTATGTGTTCACGTGTATCAGTTGTATAAGAATAGAGTGCATATATGTAGAGAGCTTGAAAGTTTGAGTTCAAGTCCTTTATAATTACATATAATTTACTATAAATAATATATTTATATTTGAATATTATATGTATATATTAGCATTTGCATAAAATCACCAAATGTTTTAAAACAATTAGGTACCATAAGTCAAAAATGCAGAGTCTATGTAATTTTTCAATAAAAAAAATCAGGCCAGATTCATCAAGATTATTGCCATGTTTGCTGAGTTATTAAATAACAAACAAACAAACTCTTCAAATTTACATGTATCATGAGATATATCTTTCCTAACCCAATATCTAAATTATGTTAAAATATTTTTGTGTTGACAAAGCACAAACTAATGTCAGTTTTTAAATTGTGTTTTATAAATGCTTGCACGATATATGCAAACACATTAATAGGTTTGTCCAGATTATTTTAATTGTAAAAAAAATTAAAATATGTACTTTGTAACTAAAATTATTATATATCTGTAAAAAAAATTATATTATTGGAGCAATAATTAATCTATAAAACTTTTTATCAATCATTAATTAATTAATTTTTATTAATTAAAAACTTTTAATAAAATCAATTATTGTTTTCTTCTTGATTTTAATACTCAATTATCTGTAACCCCCCCCCCCAATTGATCTATTTAAAAATTTGGTAAAACTATTAAATATATAGGGGTATTGAGATTTTTACAGGACCCTCAACTATCCACGCTATCTCATACATTTATAAGCTGAGCATTGATTGTTTACATGTGTGGAAATGATAATCTGGACCAACTGATGAGTAGTGGTTTAGCACAAAATACATGGAATGACGATTATTTATCTTTACGACATGTGTGTGACCAAGTGTATCTGCAGTATGAGACAGCATGGATAAATGAGGATCGTGTAGAAGTCTGAGTTCAAACCCCTATATATTGCATGTTGGAGTGCAGGTATGTAAAAGCCTGTACTTTAGAAAACAGAAACATATATGAAAACTATTAAATTAATTTATTACTGGCTTATATGAGTTAAAAATATAATCACTGACTTGACTAATTTAAATATTCTTGGAAAATGGTTGGGCTAAGTAATTAAATTGAGCACTATATAAAGACCAGTTGAGAATTATTCTATTCCATTCCAGTCTATATTCTACTTTGTTGTTATTCTGCTGTTATTTGTGCTTATTACCTTAGCTTGCTTAACATGTGATATTCAGAATTTCTGTCAGTGGTCGAATTAAAAAATTATGAGCAGCTAAAATATCAGAAAATAAGATTCACATTTCAATATATTGCTATAGCGATTGAATGTTTAATCTTGTTTGCTGAGTAGCCAACTGCTACGTTCAAAAATGACATCCGATTAAATGCATTTCTTATTATGACAAAAACAATTCCGAGACAAACTCTTATACTAAATCAATGGCATCAGATCCAGAAATTTCTATTTACGTTTGTGCAGATGTATGTTTATCTAATAAAACATTTTTAAAAAAGAATACTATTTTTATCAACTTCTCAATGGATTTAAGATAAACTTTTCTTATGAACTGCTTTAATAAGACAATTTGCCATAAGCCAATGATATATATGTTAAAAGTTTAAAATTTTATATTTATAATGTAGTCTGTTTTATGAACTATTTTTTGTATTATTATATTTCTATGTATTATAATAATATATTAATAAGTATAGAATATAGCTGATAGTTTAAATCTAGTTTTAAAGTTTAATCTTTTTATTTTCTTCATGAGAGATTTGTTTTTTTTTTTTAAAAAAAAAATAATCTTTTTGTGTAGCTTTTAAAGTTGAGAGAGATTTATTTAAATAAAATCACTTCCCTGTTTGTTGTTAATTGCAGTTCATGCTACTTTTAATGAAAAGTTTTAAATTTAAGTTTAAAAGAGTAGTTTTAAAAGAAATATATTGGATTAATGTTTTCTTATTTCATAATTAATAATGCTGCTGAATATTTTAAGAGCATTAACATGTAAGTCATCGTCGTCATCATCATCATCAACCATTATCACTCCATGCAGATTGAAGGTCTCTCCAAGTTCAAACCATCTTCTTTGATCTTTATCTTTTCTTCTCCACATCATCCCTGCACACTTTTTTATTTCATCCATCCATCTCAAAAGTGGTCTCTTTCTGGTTTCTGGGTTTTTTACAATCTCTTGGAATCCAGATTAAAATTTCAGTTATCCATCTATTATCATCTTTTCTAGCAATATGCCCAGCCCAACTCCACTTCAGACTTAATTTTTTCAATGAGGTCAGTAACACCTGTTTGTCCTCTTACCCATATATTGCGTTTTCAATCTCTTCTTGTTACTCCTAACATGCATCTCTTAACATATGAGTAAAATCGTATATATATATATATATATATATATATATATATATATATATATATATATATATATATATATATATGGGGGGGTACATAATTTTTTTTTTATAAATCGTTAAGCTGTTTAAATTTGTTGCAGTTTTCTTGTTTAGCCTGAAACACTTGCATCTGAACATAAAGAAATAGATATTTGTGTGCATGCATTGTATAAAGTGATCCTAGATATTTATATATCACATGAAGTTATTCTTATATGTTTTTTATTCTTATTCACACTTCATATGTTCACAGTTATTGGTATGTTAATAGATCAGTAGAGTGACCTTCCTTCTTATGAGTTCTCTCTTGAGATGTTCATGGACATTTGTTTTAAAATGGGTAATGAAACTTTTCTTCCCATGATTATGCACACGTTTTTGCTTTTTAACATTGATTATTAATAGACCTACTTATTGTCACTGCTTATTTGTTTATTTTCATGGTTGGATCTAATACATCACATTTAAGCTTCGTTTTTGTAGTAGCCTGCATGTGTGACCATATATATATATATATATATATATATAAAAATAAATACTCAAGCAATCTTTCTCATATATATATATATATATATATATGAGAAAGATTGCTTGAGTATTTATTTTTTGTTGATGCCAATATGAAAGATGTATAGGTACACAAACCAGAATAAATTATCAAGACTTTGTAACTTCAGGGATTTTTAATAGTAGTAAAAGTAAAATTTAGGGGAGTATAACATTTAAACTATCAGCTGTCATATACACTACATATTTATTTAAAATAACCAATTAACAGTCAATCTCTGTCCTTTATAAAATTATTTTACTATTTAAACCCTACCATTAAATTGTATACTATGTTGTTAAATTGTTAATAAATATTGCTTTGTTAATTGTTAGATTTGTCAAGAATTTTGTTTACTGTTGTTTGCTCTGCCAAATATTATTTTGCCAAAATTGTCTGCTCTCCACAATCTAGAGTTGGTTTTAGATATATGAATGATAGTACAGTTGTGGTAGCACCTGTATTTGGTATTGACATCAGTCAATCATAAGGTCCAGTGCTGATGATGGTTATAAGCTGTATTCTGTTTAGTACAATAGAGATAAGGATAAAAAGAATTAGTAGTAAAGGATAAAGTATTAACAGTAACTTATCCACAATTGAGCTGTCTTTAATTTAAATAATCCTAAATTATTTTTTAGAACTCTAGTATTTATCCTTATTGTTGACTCAAATCCTTTAATATTTATGTAAATATATGAATTATACTGTAATATTTATTGCTGATGTTCATTATGGGCACATAGTCAATCCCTCAGATATGGTTATTCTATATTACTTAATTTCAATAATAGCAGCAGTGTGGATAAATTAAATAATAATTCAAATATATTTTATTGACTTTATATATATATATATATATATATATATATATATATATATATATATATATATATTTTCTTCATAAATTCTCTAGTCTCAGTAGAAATTTTATTAGTCAATTGCTCTTTTTTCTACCAGCTATCTTTGTTGCAGTTTTTAAAAGTGTATCAGTTATTTTCATATTAATTTCATTCAAATCTGAATCATGTTCAAAATCTCCTAACACTTGAAACCTATTTGTAAGTTCTAATTTAAATTCATTAGAATGTTTCTGAAGATTAGGAATATCAACTGTAAATATTGTTTTTCTTAATAATTTTTGTCTCTCTAGTTTTACATTAACACGTAACTTACACCTTACTAATCGATGATCACTTCCTGTGTTAAATTTATTAAGAACATTACAATCTTGAAATATGTATTTCCTGTTGTCAAAATATAATCCAATTCTGCTGTACCTTCATTTGGATGCTTCCATGTCCATTTCCTTTTAACATTTTTCTCAAAAAAAGAATTCATAATATAAAGTTTTTCTTTTTCTGCAAACTCCACAAGTCTATGTCCTCTCTCATTTCTATTACCATAACCAAAATTACCTACAGCAATTTCATCTTTCATTTGTCTACCAATTCTAGCATTAAAGTCTCCCATAACAATTTTAAAATGTTGTTTACTCTGATCAAAAGCCTTTTGTACATCCATATAAAAATCTTCTACTACTTCACACTATGAGAACTTGTTGGGGCATAAACCTGAATTATCATTTGGTATCCTATTAAGTTGTATAACTAATCTTGCAACTCTGTCCGATACACCATCAATCTCCACAATATTGTTCTTCCACTTTTTATTTATAATGAATCCTCTCCACTTGTATTTCCAATATTGTCCTTTATAATAGAGTATTGTCCACTTTTTAAATCAATTGTTTCTTCACTTTTCTTCTACTTCACAAAGTCCAATAATGTCCCATTTAATATAAGACAATTCTTCTTCTAATTCTTGCAATCTTCCTTCACTTGAAAGTGATCTGCAGTTGTAAGTACCTAAATAAAAACGCACAAAGGAGCCTGGGTCCACAATCAGGGGATTCTTAGCACCCCCCCTGCCACCAACTGCCTGGTTGGGACTTTACAGCCTCCTGGGAATAAGGGCCTGCTTTATTTTGTCTGTCATAATTGTATATATGTATTGGAAAAATATTTATCATTTACACAAACATTCATTCTGCCTTATCAGGCACTGGAAGAAAACCATGGTGTTTCTCGACTTAAACTCGGGAAAACCAAAAACCACCACACTGGCAAGGTGTTGGTGAGCAGCCCACCAGTTCGTATATATATGAAAACACATAGAAAACAGCTGCGACAGACGAGGGTGGACAGAAGCCCCGGTCCTTAAGGCCCGAGGAACAAAGCCCTCGTTAAAGCAAACTCCTTTCTGCAGCCATATATATATATATATATATATATATATTGTTACATTTTCATTTACAACTGTCAAATTTACTCCACTCACAAATTTGACACCATCCACCTCAGATAAATATAACAACGATTATTACTAATCATTTATTAAACTAGACATTATCTCTAATACAGATATAAACTTTAAACCTCAATTAAAAATTAATATATAACCGATTATATATATATATATATATATGTAATTTTGAATGTTTGTTTGTTGCTAAATACGTCCACTGATATTGCCCAATCTTATTAATACACACAATCTTTTTTTCAGTTATCAAAAATATTACTTTTATATGATAAAAATTTCCTAAAGATTACTGACCTTGTCTGTGGATTTATTCATAGTAAAAATAAATTTTCCAATTTTTTCAAACAATTAAATGTCATTGAGCAAAAATCCATAGCCTATGTAATTCTTCAAAAAAGGAAAAATGTCATGTATGATTCACCAAGTTTGATGAAATAATTGTTGATCTATTAAGTAAGTAACAAATGAACTGACAAATTTATATCCATAATATCCTCAATAGGTGATTATGTTGTCCTATATATAAAAGTGTATATAATCACTTACAGATTTAGATGTATTTAAAGGTTTCACTCCAATACATGTACTTATAAAATGTGAACAAAAATAACTGAAAGTTCAAATGGTGTTCAAAAGGACTTATATCATAAATCATCATTCTTCATTTGACTTAAATTATAATTTTTTGCTCATGTCTTTATCATTTACTCAGTATTTATTAATACCAAATTATTACAATTTGATTTATAAGTATCAATTTTTCTGCATTTACAATTTTGATACAATACACTTTGCATAAAAAGATTAATGATTAGTACTTCTCATTTTTTGGGCTAGATATTATCATCATTAACATATTTATCTGAAGAGAATGGTGTAAAAGTTATGGGTGTTGAAACTTTGATACTTTTAAATTAAGTTGTTTTGAATTTTAAAACATGTCATGCACTTGCATATATTTTAGCGAATAGCTATTATCCATGGTCCTCAGATAATACACTTAACACACACACACAACCCAATTTTTATTCTCCATGTCATCAAAACCAATGGATTGAGGCTTCTTCCTAATATCTTTTTTAAAAACACACTTAATTCATTTTTTTTTTGTTTTGATTTTTAACATTATTACTTTTTTTAATTCACCTTTATTATTATATTCGATTTTTTTATTTTTTTATTAAAATTATATTCTCAGTTTTCTTTATAATATGAATCTAAAAAGCTTTTAAAAGTTTTTTTCTCTTTTTTTGTATAGACTTTATTTGAAATATAATGACACATTTAAAAAGCATATTAAATGAACATTTTTTCTAAAATTCAATATTATTTTTTATGCATAAATGCTTAACAGTTATTATTTATTCTATTGCTTATTTTATTATTATTACAAATTAATAAATTAAATTTAGGCATTTAGAGAGAGAGGGGAAAAAAACCTATTCAAAAAGTATTTAAAGTTATTATAAAAATGATCATTATAGTATATTTTTAGTAGATAAGATAAAAAAATTTAAACATATTTAATAGGTAAATTTTGAAAAGTATGTATGAAAAATAAATTACACAAAAAGAATTTACTGTGTTCCTATATGCTTCCCTCATTGACTTAAGTCTCCCCCCCCCCGCATTTATTTTCATCTCAAAAATCAGCAAACATTTTATTAACTCATTACTTTTAAACGTTTGTTTAAAATGTGTTTAAATTTTCACTTCACAACTCATATTGTATATATATGTATTTATTATTGTGTTTAAAATACGTTCTGGAGAATAGAAATTTAAATATAAACTAGATTATCATTTGATCTTCTATTTAAAATATTAAACTGTCTTCATTAAAAAATTACAAAATTCATCACTAATGTAAAAGTTTTACATCTATGTATTATTAATGCTTGGTTTATTTATTATTAACGTATTAAGAGAAGGGGGCAGAGATAAGTGATCATTTTTTAAAATCTGAACAGTGAATTGATATTTAGTGTGAAACTGAGGATTATTTACAAATTTGTTAACATAATTTTTGGGGAATATGTTTGAATTTACTTGATCTATTAATCAGTTCCTATATTCTAAATATTATATATTTTATAACCATAATAAAGTTATGATTGCGCGTATTTGTATTTAATAAGAATGAAACATTAAATGTGTTTTAAATTTAAAGTTTATATCCAGAGTAAAAATCATATAATAACCCATATTCTAATAAAAGGTTACTAATAATTCTTAATGCATTCACCTAAAGTGGTTGTTAGCAAATGAATGAATGCAAAAATTTGGTTCTTGCAGATTAGGTTGTATAAATGCCAGTTTAATATTAATTGTTCTTTTTAAGATTTTTTTTATTAGTTTATTATATTAATTTAACCAATCTATTGAATTTTTCAATATATAAACTTTACTTTTTCTATTTTTTTTTATTTTTTATAATATGTATTGAAATGCCATATTTTAAAACTGAATTGCTTTTTAGATGCAAACAAAAGTAATATGTTATTCTAGAATTATTTCTATTTACAATTCAGATAATATAAATTTATTAATCTACAATATTAATAAATAATTTGTTATACAAAAGTGGAACTATTATTTAAAAAATGGCCATTACATTTTAAAACAAATTATGACTTTTATAAGAAAAAAATATCAACATCTCCTTTTTTTTTAATGTATTCTACCATCAGCCAGAAAGTGAACCCGCTAACCTGGGGCAACTGCTTGTAAAGCAGCTGTCGCTGACCTCTCGATGAGCAATGCTTGACAAAATGTATTCTTGATTTCTATTTTTAAAATCTTTATAAATAGTAAATACTGACTTTGTTTGTTCACCACATGTCCTAGGATTTGAATGTAAAGCCAGGAAATCTTATATATTTCTTCATATCATAACACAATTAAGAATTATTTTTAAAAAACTTGATTTTGGAGTCGAATGATTTACATGATGCTTGGTATTTATATAAACATTTTAACATCATCTACATAAAAAGTTTTAATTCAAAGATTTTGTTGTATATATGTTTTTTTTATTATTATTAATTGTTGTATCAATTTTATTTTTATTTTTTACATATTTTAATAGTACAACCCCCTCTTCCAACTTCCTTTCTATTTGAATATAAATAAATTTGAGCAAGTTTTTAATTTAACTTAAGTTAATAGAAGGTATTTGAACACAGACTTTCAAGATCCTTTCAGCTATCCACTCAATCTCATATAACTAAAAAAGTTAGTATCAAAAATAGTTCAATGGATAATGTTAAATCATTGAACTTTTAAAAAAAATTAAATAATCAGTATTTTATAGATATTTTGCCAAGAAGATTAATATTCTTCATCAAAGAACTCTCCTCACACACTTTTACTTTTTAATAATCATGGAAGAAACAAATTTGAAAAAATAACAATTGAAGATATAAATTGCCAAATAATGAGGATTTAATCTTCTTGCTGAAAATATTTATATAATACTTTTATAATCCAACAATTGGATGACTACCTAGATTGGCTCCAAGCAGCTACCTAGCTACCCATAAAAATGTAAGTCCAACAGAAAAGTTTAAATTTATCAGGCTCCTTTATATGCATAGTAAACATATGCAATACTTTTTCATGACAAACACCCAAGATATATAGACTATTATCTGTGACTCTAATTTTAAAATAATATTTCAAATTATACTTTGGTTGTGTCAAAAATTTTACAAAATATCTGCACTAAATAAAATTTTCTATCTTGAAATGAGAAAATTTAATTTGCATATGTAATAATTAATTGTTGTGAAGTATATAGTTGACTAATCTAATTTTTCAATTTTGTTAGGATTCATCTCTAGTTTCCACTTCTATATTTTGCACATCATTATATCTTCATTATTCATTTTTATTATTATATTACTCTCCTTCATGGTAAAAACAATTTATATCACTTCATAAGAACCTTATAAAAATATATCCATTAATGAATGTTTTAGGACTAATGGAGCTGATGAGAAGATGAAAACCTCCAAACTCATAATAATGTCAATCTACAATTCACTTTTTTTTCTTTTTTCTATGACCAAATATTACTGAAAGCTGAAAAATTTTATTATATATAAACTATTTAAAAATAAAATGAAAATATATTTTTATATAAATTTATAAGAATATCGATAATTATAGTTAATCTTTAAAAAATAATACTTTAAATTTAGTTTACAAAAAGACTTTATTCATCAAGATCTTAACTTTAAAAACTTTATAAGTTTCAATTATATACCATACACTATTTTAAATTATACTAGCATAAAAATATTAATAAAAATTATAATTTAATAGTGACTGTATAAAAAATTAGCTCTAAATAATAGATAAAACGAACAACTAAAATAGTTATTTTAAAAAAATTTGTTTTGTTTTATAAACAATCCAAATATTTAAAATAATAAAATAAATTATTTGATTTGCATTTAAGAAAACACATTTTTCAATTTATTAAATTGCGGAATAAATAATATTTTGAGGTAAAACAAGAATAGAATGTAACAGTATCATTAAAAACGATTATTTATATAAGTAAATATTAATCTAAAGATTAAAAAAAGTAATAGAAGGTCTTGTTTAATAGAATTGTCCAAACCCATTAGAACCACAAAATATGTTGATGGAGATAGTTATTAGCATATCTATGCATATAAATATACAAAAATGTGTATAATGTCATTCCTGGACTCACATGTTTATCATCAATGAACATTCGTTTTCATTATCTTACCGTCTAGCATCTTTCTGAAAACAAAATAGATGCAACTGTAAATTAAAATTTAAATTATAGACTAAGTATTAGTTTTTTTAATAGTATCCATAATTTTTTTTCTAATAAAAATGTTTTCAGTTAATCATTAGGTATATTTTAATATATACAGATTATAAAGAGTTTTATTTTTTCCCTTCCCATTTATTTATTAAATGACGAAATAAATATTTGATTACACTGTCTTCTTTAATATAAAATACATTTTTAATATCACTTCTTTAAATATCATTTTTAATAAAATAATGGATTTTTAATTTTAATAATACAGAATAATTAATTATTTACCATAACTCTAATAAAAACATTATTTTTCATTTTGCTTCTTTGATATTGATCGAATAGCAATAACAATAGTAATGTTTCTAAACATTAAGGCATAACATTTAATTTTATATAATCAATTAGTAATGCATTTAGTTAGATTTGTTTTTTTTTTAATCTTAAACTTTTATAAAAAATATAAATGTAATATATAAAATATATATTTACTTAGTGTAATTTTTTATATTTTCAATTATTAGATTATTTGTCTGTATATATAAGTAGCAATTAATATTATAGCGATTTATATATCTATAATATTATGGCAGGAACTATTTTTCACACATGCACTAAAATTGGTACCACTTTCTCCTAGGATAAAGTGCAAATATTGACAGGAGAGGGGGGTGTTAATTCTAGCATATATGTGAATAATAGTTCCTTCCACAATATTACATGTAAATTATTTGAAATACAGGCATACTTCATACAGCTGGAGTTTAATTGTAATTAAAGGAGATTTGATCATAAACTTTCAAGCTCCTTTTAGCTATCCACTCTTTCTCTACAACCGATACACATGACCCCACACAAGTCAAAAAAGATAAATGATCACTAATATACATATCTGAAGCTTGGTTTATATTATGGTAGAAAATCTTCAAAATTTAATGGACAGGCTTCAATTTTAAAGTTTGAAGATTTTTTTATCTTATTATAAGCCAAGCAATGATTATATATATTGTACCCTTCTTAAAGGCTAACTACTGAACTAAAGAATCCGGCTAACTAGGATATAACAATATTAGACTGTAATTGATTACATAAACAATGTCTAAGTAAATAATACTGTTCTGACTAGCTCAGAATACATTATTAAGATATATATCTAATAAAATAATATTTTTCAATAATTCACTTTAAGAAGACTTATAACAATATTAGACTGTAATTGATTACATAAACAATGTCTAAGTAAATAATACTGTTCTGACTAGCTCAGAATACATTATTAAGATATATATCTAATAAAATAATATTTTTCAATAATTCACTTTAAGAAGACTTATTGAATTAAAATATCATAACATTTAGGTTCATAATAAATAATTAGAGTCCAAACTATAATACTCAATCTATTCATTTCAATAATAAAGTTAATTTATAAACTTGCCCAATATTATAAATAAAATAAAGTTCTATCAAAATAACAAGTATAATTATAAAATTCTTAACATGAGACGTTCCGTAAGGTACACTGACTTAAATATTGGGAATGTATCCCTAAAGATACATTCCCAATGGCATAAGAATATTACCCCATCAAATTCACATAGCAAAACCACCTAGTAATACTCTCAAGTCTTTAAAAACACACATCTAATAATAGTAAAATAGTATTTATAAACTTATTACAGAAATAATAAATTAATTACTTAATATTTTTTTATTAAAATACTAATTTGACATTTTACATTAACTAATAATATTCTACTTATCTTTCTATAAAAAAAATTTCAATTCTCCAAAAATAATAATAATAATCTCAGGTTCATTTCTAACAAAGGAGTAACAAAATGAATGAATTAATTAATACCCTGTAGTTAAATATGATGAGGAATTATATATGATATCTAACTACACTTACAAAGTAATAAGAACAATAAGCAACTAAAATAACTTAATAACTCTCAACATTAAGTCTATTTAATAATCATAATTTAGCAATAAAACATAAGTAATACAATAAAGTTTAATTAAACATTGTACTATCTTTCTTTGTCTAATGTAACATTATATATATAAAATGTATCTGAATATTGTGGCAATATTAATGTAACATTATATATATAAAATGTATCTGAATATTGTGGCAATATTAAATATATCTCTCATTGATGTTGTGTCAGTTTAAAAAATACCAATGATCATATCTTCTACAATAACAATAATAATATACCTTATTACTCAATCATATATAATAGAAATAATATCTAAGTAATCTTTATGGATCATTTGCCAATTAAGTAATATTTCAAACTATTAATTTTTGGGGATAATGCATGTAGAATGAAAGATGAATAAACAACAAACAGATAAATCACAACTCTACTAAGATATAAATTTACAAAAACAGTTAACAAATTTATTAACAAATTATCAATAAATTTATAACATAATATAAAAAAAAATGTTTACAAAAGTAAAATAAAAATTGACATTATTATCATTAAAAAATATTTACATTAAATCTTACAAGTTATGACAAAAAATAAAATAAATATAGCCTTCACTTTGGTCATTTCAAATAAAATAAAAACTTGTATACAACAATAATGACAATATATTATCTTTATTCAGCAAATATAATATTCTACTATTTTGTATTGGGAACAGTTACAATAAATTTCCCAATTTTATAAATATATTTCTTATGACATAGTGCATCAATATAAGTTTTTATTTTAAAATACACTTCATAAAATTCAACAAGTAAAATAATTAAAAAAAAAAGACTTTCTTTGCAGTTTAGCAAGTATCATCTTGATATTTGAATATCAGAAAATTTAAAAATAAAAATATGAATACTTCCCTCTATAAAAAATAACTATTATGCAAAAATATTTAAATGACAATTTCATAATTTTTTGTAACTTAAATGGTTTAAATTATTTATAATAAAATTTAAAGAACTAACCATACATTATATTGCTTGATATTTGTATTACTTTTTGTTTTTATACTCTTACATTCATTATATTATTCAAAATCATTTTCAGTATTCTCACTTTCATTCTGATTTCAATATGCATCTATTTGATCTAAGTTATCTCTATTACTTGTAGCAAAATAAATCATTTGTCTCTTATGTTATATACTATAACAATCATCAATCATTTCAACATCATTAGTGAAAGAAATTTCTCTATATTTCATCTTGCCCTCTTATAAAATTATCAACTTCAAGCAGTTTAGTCATTACTTTACCAATGTATGAAACTGTCTTCTATTATTATTCTTGTGGTGATAGTGATTAAAATGTAGGGTATGAAATTGTAACAAGAATGATTTAAAGGACTAAAATAATATTATCATGGATACAGTGCAAAATTGTAAAAATAGGTCCATATTCATCGGTCATCTAAGATTAAAGTCATGGCTCTGTTATAGCACTTATTGATAATAAGAAAATGCAACTGTCCATGAAAAATTATATACATCTCAATGTTATATGTATATTTTATTAACTGTAAAGTATGACAATATATTTCACATACAATAGATTTCAACATATCGCTAACATTTACTCATCCTATATCTTCCACACTGATTAACTCACTCAACATTGTAAAATATATAAACCGTATTCTAAAATAATTTTCAAAACACATTATTAAAGAAACAACAAAGCTTTAAATTCATTTCAAGATTTGTTTTTTTAATTTTCAAGCACCAATGATCTTGATAAAACATACAACAGTACTATATATTTATTTATTTGTTATTATATAATTTAGAGATCAGTGTCAAGTTTTATTTGGTATTTCAACTGATAATATTTACAAAGATAAAACATTAATAAATTAAAGGTATTATCTAATGTAGAGATATTCAAGCATTCAGATTAAATAAAAATTTTAAATATCCTGGGATGTATCCAAAAAAAACATTTGTACACATTCATCAATTCTTTTATAAAAAATGCACATGATGATAATTTTTATCAACAGTTCATTCCACTGTTTAATAAGTTTCCAGACTATCTCAAGTTAACTCATACATGGCTTAACTCACTTTAATTTGGGTAGTTTTTATGTTATTCTAGAATAATTAGGCTCATTTTAAAACTTAAAAAGTTCTGTAAGATGCTGCATTCTCTTGAATTATTTTATAAATAAAAATCAATAATATAGGTATTCAAAGCTACAACAATGAGAGATGGCAAACATTCCTAATTGCTGATTGGTTGGTTTATGTATAAACACCTGTCAATAACTTTTGCTGCTCCAATGTCTTTGTTTTGATTTTGAAAATGAAATAAATTTTTTAGAGTGTTTTAAAATATTTTTTTTACATATTATAATGTATTTGTATAAAATATGCTAAAAATATAATTATTTTACAAAAATATTAACATTTTAGTAAAAAATAGTAAGATTTTACAAAAAAATTATTTACTTTTACACTAACATAAATTGAGAAAGAAATCAATGACATCTAAACACTTTGTAATTTGTTACAAACTTCTTTTTACATTTTTCACTATTAAATATTTTTATAATTATAAATAGAAATGCATTTTTGAAAAAACTTTCTTTCATTTTCATAATCTGATAAATTATTATTCTATTTTTACAAACAAAACTAAAATGAATATAATATTAAAAAATGAATATATATTTTACTGCTGATTCTGTAATTGTCCAATCAAAAGTTTAGAGTTTAAATCACTTGTCCAATAGGATTTGTGCAGCATAATGGTTAATATTAAATTCAAGCAATATGAAAGACTAATTTTAATACTAATTAGGATATATTGTTTTTTAAATAAAAATTATTAAACAAAATGTAATCTAAATAATAAAAAGAAATTACCAATGATCTCAACCATCATTAAGAGCATTACGGCAATCCACTTTTTGAACTATACATTCAGTAAAATCAATTGTGATTGTAACTTACCTTGTTCAGAAAACTCCTTTTTTGAATACACATTTTTTATTCAACATAATAAAAGAAAAATTTATCTTAAGATTAAATTTCAAATATAATAACAAAAGATTAGTGTTAAAATTAAAGACAAAAGTAATATTCTAAATAGTAACATTTTACTTAACATAAAAATGATAAAGTTTTAAAGTTACACAAATATATTTTCCTCTTGCCTAGTTATGGTTGGATAGCTTTGTGCACAATCATACTCCTCCTGTCTTGATGCCATTTGAAGAAAGAATTTACAAATAATAGTATAAAATGTACTAAAATCCAAGAAAAATATTAATGATCCAGAAAAAAATAAATTGCTTATTTCATTTCTTTCTGAAAAATTTTATCCAGGCATTTAATATCTTCATGGAATAATAATTCAAAAACCATTTTATATAAAATATTTTCTTACTTATGTTTATGTCATTGTGTATAACAGATATGTTGTAATAAATATGATATAAATAATATTTGCATGTTCTATCAGTCAAAAATATTAGTAGCAAACATTATATAATCAAATTATTTATTTAATACATTTATCAGATAAAATACTTCATGAATTAAAATAAATATTTCTTTCTTTAAAAATTTAAATTTTTTATCCTTTTAAACATATATCTTTTTACTATATATTTTTCTTTTCCCGGTTAAAAAACAGCTATATTATTCAAAGCATATATTAACTGATATAATTTTAATCTTTTCAAAAGATGTGTCCAAGGTCCTTATTTCCAGATAAAATTATTTTTAAAGTATATAATTTTATTTATTGATTTAATCAAAAACAAGTCATTTTAAAAGCATAAAACACATTCAAAAGTCATCTTCTTCATTCTATCCATAAATACATCATCCTTAAAATGTAAGTTCATTTTGATTACTTTTTAAAGACAAATTAAATGCAAATTATTACTATCAATTATATAATAAAACAGACATTCATCTTACCATAAAACATTTTAAATTCAGTTTTTAACATAGATGTAGAGTCTTAACTTTCTTATTATTTGTCCAAATTTAATACTGCAATAATGACTTTTAATAAATGTCCAATTCCTCTTAATTAACTTTAATAAATTATTTTCATTATAAAATGGTAAAGTCATTTTAAATAAATGTTCACTCACACCAGGTATACTATTTATAAAAATTACAAAGTTCTTATATAAATTTCTTCTGGTGTTGTTGCAGTATATTCCTTGATATTTGGTGCTCATTTTCTTAATATTTAAGTAGATACTATTGTGTTATATAGAATTATTGAGGTTTTATGATAAGTTCAAGTAGGAATAGACTGACAAAAAAATTTTGGGGTTTAGTGAATCATTATTTAAATAGTTATTCAAATTACATTTTTCAAAACATTTTTAAGCAAAATAATTATAATAAAATTACTACTGTCACAATATAAAAAATATAGTTGTTAATTTCAAACTAAATATGTCTTAATCTGAATCTGTTAAATACTATATCACTGAAATAACAAAAATTATTGTCTATACTGGTTATAATCTCTCTTTTTATACTGGTCTTAATCCAATGATTTCATTAGTCAATACTGCTTGTACAAATCTGCTAATTTACTTACCTACATCAATATCATTTTTAAAATAAGTTTTAAAACTATGAGCCATCAATATTAAATATTAGAAAATTATTTAATACTTCAAATATTTAATATATTATATAAAAAGTTAAATATTTTTATGAAAACATTTTTAATATTTTAATAATCTAAAATTGATTTAAAATAAAATATTACATTTAAATAAGATAATAATAATAATTTTATTCATTGCTTTGCTAATATTATCTCTAGTCTTAATATTTATTACACTTTATTATGTTTTAAACTTTGTTAGAAAGCTAAAATCAAGTTTTTTCTCTAACTTTATGTAAGCCTACATATTCACAATCACCTCTAATCATGTGACACTTTCAGCACATTTTAGTCTAATATTAAATTAAGTATCACTTAAATAATATTTTAAACAAAAATAATTATGTTAAACATATAAAATATATAATGCTATAATTAAGCTATTTTATCTCATAGTATCTTTTAAATATTGTAAATTTAAATTAATCCCACCTTTTAGGTAATTTATTGTATCATTTTATTATTTAATTTATCTCAAAATGAATTCAAACTATATAATATATTTTTATAAGCTCCTATCTATTGGGTTTGAACTCTTATTACCTATAATATCAAAATAATATACTAGAAAATAACCTATTTTTTTCATTTTGAGTTGGTCACAAAAGTCATCCACTGGGTTAGACCAAGTTGAAATGTCAGAATATCTATATTTAAATTTTTTTTAACATGACGGAGCCCACAAAATATGCCTTTTATATATGCAACCTGTGAAAATCTTTGTTTCAATATATATATATATATAAACCATTGTACAATTACAAATATCCAGTAACACCCTCTGTTTAATAGTCTATATATAGTCTATATCTCAATAATAGCTATTATTGAGATATAGACTATTAAACAGAGGGTGTTGTATGATTATTTCAGTTAGTGTTAACAGAAACTTTATTTTCATATATATATATATATATATATATATATATAAATAATATGTTTCTGTGAGTTTCTATATATTGATTTGTATATTATATATACATATATATGGGAGATGATGACCTGGACTGACTGATGGATGTGACTATAAAGAAATATGTATATTGGTGCTCATTTCTCTTTTTTTACATGTTTGTGTGGTCATGTATATTAATTGTATAAGATAGAGTATATATAGAAATGGAGCTTGAAAGTTTGTTTTTAAATCTTTATAATTATATATGTATATATCCAATTATTAACAAAAAAATTATGGATTAATTACCAATGTAGATTGTCCTTCTATTTGATAAAACATCATTTTTCTGGTCTATTTGAAATGTGGTTTATATAATAATAGGTAGCATGTGGATTAATTGTAAACATAAGTTGTTGTGAAACATATATAATTGAATTATTCATGTTTTGGAAGATTATGTGACATTCAAGCATCAGATATGATGGGATAAAAGATTGTGACTTAATAATATTTAGCTTTTTGAATCTATTATTTCATCACTATACTAAAGCAACAGCAGGGTAAGACAATAATTAATGATATTCCCTGTATTTTCACACGTGTAAAATGTTATATCTACACATAATTTGTTTGGTGTTTATATAAAAATATAATTGATAAAATAAATTGTTTCCACCAAAACTAAAAAATGATTAATATTATTTAAAAATTAAAGGATTTAATTATTCTCAAAGTCTATAAAATCTTTTGCGGGTGTTGAATATTTATTGCAATAAATTCTAACTAACATGAACATATTTATAAAAAAAACAGTAATTATCATTCCCAATATGACAAATTTCTATAAAGGCTTAAGTAAAATAGCATTACTATATTATACACAAAACATACCTCAATTGATAAAAGAACGTTGCCTTGATAACAGTTTAAAATTTTTGATTGCTATCTATATTGGGATTGTCTACGTATTGACTGTTTTCTAATGGTAATATATATATATATATATATGTAATAAATAAAGTTTGATATAGATAAATTGTACTGTATTTTGATATATATATATATTGATTTGTATATTATATATATATAATACAATGATAGACCTGATTTTATTATTCCATTAGTGAAGCATTGACTTGAAAATACATTTTTTGTTTATTATTCTCAAAAGTAAAAACAAATTAAAGGACTTTCTATGGGATCTCCACTGTCACCTGTAATTGCTAATCTTTTCATGGATAATTTTGAAAGTCAAGTATTATGTGCAGCTACTAAAAAACCTTCTATTTGGCTTAGATATGTGGATGATATATTTGTCATATGGCCTTGTCGCATTGATGCCTTAAATTCTTTTCTTGTTTTTATAAACAATTGGCATCCAAAAATTAAATTTACTATGGAAGTGGAAAATAACATATCGCTTTCTTTTCTAGATGTTTTAATTGCAAGAAAATGTGATGAAACATTATCAATATCAGTTTACAGAAAATCCACCCATACAAACCGATATCTTGATTTTAATTTTCATCATCATCTTGCATAAATTTTTTCTGTAGCAAAAAATGTTTTGAGTAGAGCTTATAATTTATCTCATAAATAACATCTTACTCAAGAAATAGAACTTACAAAAAATATTCTACTTTATAATAATTATAATAAAGGCATCATATGTAAGGCTTTACATAACATTAATACTAAAAAGATAAAAGAGGATAGAATTGACAATTCCTCTTTTAATAGAGTAAGTTTACATTATATTAAAGGGGTTACTGATAAAATCAGTAGAAGATTATCTTGTTTTAATATAAAGACTACTTTTTCTATTGGCAAAAAAATTGATGATTTTTTATATAATCCTAAAAACACAATATTTTTGGAACACTAAGGAGTTTATGAAATTGCATGTTTTCAGTGCTCAAGAAGCTATGTTGGTTAGTCTAATAGACAAATAAATGTCAGAATTAAGAAACATAGAAATGTTTTTAATCAAAAATTAGCACATCAGTTTTTACTTCCCATTTTTTAAAAATTGGTAACTAACCTGATTTTGTCAATACAGAAATTCTTGCTAATTTGGAAAGATATGATTTAAAAACTATGAGAGAGACAATTGAAATATTAAAGAGACCCACTTGTTTAAATAAGGCTGATGAAGCACAATGTATTCCAGTTATGTGGAAATCCCTCATTTTATCTAATATTAACTAAAAATTAATAGGTGAAAAAACTGAGGGAAATAAACATTTTGATAATTCCCATATTGTGAATGCTGAACTACTTCAAGTTGAATCTCATTTCTCATCTTGCACTGAGTCACATTATTGTTTGAGATGTAACATTTTTTCTTTCAAAAGTTAACCTTGATGATGGTAGTTGCTAGTCCCTTGAAATATCAGATTGTAAAGCAAAATAATACACCAGTTTATTTCCTACCAAAAAAAATTATCAATATCCTACAACCATGAAAACATTAAATACAACACTAAATATAATAAATACTTCATGATTCTTAAGATAACACATTTCACTTAATTTCTGCCTATCAATAAATATAAATAAAATTATAAAACTTTTATGAAAGCAATATTAAATAACCCTAATAAGTTGAACAATATTTTCTATCATCTTAATATAAGCTGAGCTTTGATTGTCTGAATGTGTGGAGATAATTATATGGACCAACTGACTAGTGCTGTTTTATCATGTAATATGAATATTGGTGATTATTTATATTTTAACATGTGTGCGATCAAATGTATCAGGTATATGAGGTAGCATGGATGGTTTAGAGTCATGTGAAAGTCTGAGTTCAAGCCCCTATATATTACATATACAAGTGCAAGTATGAAAAAGCCTGTACTGTAGAAATTTTTTTTTTATATTATTACATACAATTTTACTATACTCTTATGTGGCATTTACAGAAACACCACACTCTCAATATAATGTGATACCATGTAATGTCTAAATTGGCATTATATAACTTTAATGTTTAAAAATAATATCTTCTGCAACAATAACAACAACAACAACAACAACAATAATAATAATAATAATAATAATAATAATAATAATAATAATAATAATAATAATAATAATAATAATAATAATAATAATAATAATAATAATAATAATAATAATAATAATAATAATAATAATAATAATAATAATAATAATAATAATAATAATAATAATAATAATAATAATAATAATAATAATAATAATAATAATAATAATAATAATAATAATAATAATAATAATTTATTCTTTATTTTTATCTTTAATTTATTTTTGTGCAGTGATGTAATCATACAATTAATAATTATAATGCATGTGTGAGGATGTGAAGATCTAAAAACACTTGGATATAACAAGTAAAGAAACTCTTAAGACAATGTAAATTCAAAACATTAATAAATGTATTCTTTAATAAAATATTCTTATATTTACAAGATATAAATTTATAAAATGTAATTTTTTATAATTTTAAAAAATAAAACAAATTAAAATATTTGCATAAGAAATATTACAAAACAAAATATTAAATAGTCTTCCCTCTTACAATTCACTATCAGAAATTATATAAGATATCATACCTTGTGATAGTAATCTAATAACTATCCTTTACACCAATGATGGTACCATTCATCATCATTATCGTAATAAAAAACATCAATAATTTATAAGATTGAAGACATTTTGTCACCCATAACTAATAGCATATATTTTATATTTTCAAAAAGAAAATTATGCTTTATATTGATATTCACCACTACTATAATTCTAAACTACTATTAATAATTACTAAAAAAATAACACATTAAATCATTTTTTAAATTATATATATTTTGTTCCTATACCAACAATTTTTTTCTTTATCTTCCACATATATATCAGTACCTTAGTATAAAAAATGTATTCAATAGGATAACATTCTTTTTGATTTTGTAAGTTATTTACTACAACCATATTTATAATGGTACTATTACTTTAATTTACTGTATTTCTAAAATCATCAGATTATCTCAAATAATCCTATATTGCTTGTATGTATTTTACGGTTCTATTTCAAACTTTTATAATAACACCATCATTCAGATATTGCATTCAACCATTTATTTCCAAACAAAAATCTGCATTTAACATGTAGTGATCTCCATTATTAGCGTACCTAGAAATATAAAATCATTCCCTTATCTTTATCCATTTTAAAATAAATATTATTTTTGGTAAATCTTCTTTCATCTGTCAATATTAACAACCTTCTACAATCCAGATATTATTCTTACAAACAATTACCAACATTTAAAACTGAGATTCACAATGTAAAATCCAGTGGTGATAAATAGTAATTAAAGTGAGGGATTCAAATATGACAATAATTTAAATTAATACAAAATATCATGGTTGCAGTGCTTAAGGCTACTTATTCTTGTGTACACTTTCAATTCCAGTCATGGGTTCTACCTGAACACTTACTGAACAATATAAGAAAATGCAATTGACCATGTACTAAATATAGAGAACTTTGTTACCTGTGGTTTATTCATTAATTTACAACAATCTACTTCATAGATACTATTTGGGTCCCATCATCCCTATCACCCAGGATTTCATTTCACAATTAATTTCCTGGACCAATATACTCCATCTTCCATACTCAGAATACTTTTTTTTACCTTCATAAAATAAATTCTATCCATTTTACATAAAATAATTTCTAAACTTTATTTCAAAGACAATATCTAATATAAAATCAAGAAGGTTCAAAATATTTCATACACAAATGAATTTATAAAATTCATCTATAGCAAACTTCCATTCCTTATTTTATGATATTAAATAATTCATAGATCAGCACATTTTATCTCCAAACGAATATGACATAAAATTATATATTGATAATTCATCATAATATTAAAGCTATGCATACTTAAGCTTTCATAAATTATCTAAATAAATTCAGATAACTCACATGGTATACTTTATACCTTCGTATTACATTCCAGAATGATTAGTATAATATCAATTATATAAATATGATACCATCTGGTTTCAATAACCAAACAACAGGGTAGACAAATAAACATGCCTTAAAATCTTATTAAAGTAAATAACAATTTACTTAATTCCAAAATTATTAGGATTAAATACTATGAACTCATCTTTTTCATAGTTGTTTACACATATGAAAGTTATAGGCAATTTTTTTTACTTTTCAGAAAATGTTAAATGTCCAGATATCCATTATTTTTCTTTATTTCAATAAACTATTCAAAGCTTAAAACTCAAACTTATTTCTAAAAAAAAAAATCAACATATTAATTCACATACTATTAATATTTCTAAAAAATATTAACAATATAAATAAAAAAAAATGATGAAAAATTAAAGTACATTAACAATCCTTGCCTTTCTTTCTTCATTGCTGCTCCATTAAAAAAGAGAGAAAGAGTATTGTTGCTATTGACTACCAAAAGTTTTCACAGCAAAGATATTTTTTCCAGCCATGCTCTAAACATGGACTCTGCAGAAAATCAAAAGTTAATCTTTTAAAATCTCATTGAAATTTTGTACATCAGCACTTGATAAAAGTTTATCAGCAGATAGTTTGAAGGACAAACCATGTTTGGGTAAAGGCAACAGAACAATGGAGTATCTGTGATGAGATATGCAAAGGTCATGTAACATCATGAATTAAGGTAAGATCTATGTGGAATTTAATGCTAACTGGTTAGAAATAACATTCTATAAATTTACATTTTGCTGTACGTATGTCAAGTCAGATATCAAATCCTAGGTATTGTTTAATTTCTTTATTCCCTAATTCTTGTTTTTTTTAAAACTGTGATAAATAAATAAATAAAACTTTCAACTTTACCAATTAGTATTTTGAAGATATAAACTACATCAGCTTCTGTGTTCAACTTCTCCCCACATTCTTTTTTATTTTTAATGAATTCCATTCCACTTGCGCTTCCAATATTTGTGCATTTATAATAAAAACCACCCCACTCTTTAAATCAATTTCAATTATTTGTTCAACTTTTCATCTAACTTGACAAAGTCCAATGATATCTCACTAATATTAAACAGTTCTTCTTACAGTTCATGTAGACTTCTTTTTTTTTAAATGGACTGTGGTTTTACATGTCTAAATAATCTCGTTATTGCATAGCAACCTGAGTCCACAATTAGCAATTTTTATCACTCTCACCATGGTTATCAACTTTGTCTTGGCTGGTGATTTTATTGCCTATTAGGATTAATGTCCATAATTTAGTTTTCTTTGACATGTTTGTAAATATTTATATAAAAGTAGATTATTCACACACACATTCATATTGATTTCAAGAAAATTTCAACTGATATTTCAGCTAACAACTACCAGATAACTGAGAAGAAAGGCTATGGTAATACTTACTTTTAAAGTCAGAGCTAAAAAAGCAAGTAAACTTACCACGTTGGCTAATGCATGTTAGAGATCAGGTCATTTATGTTTGATTACTATATAAATATTCATCCAGTAATAATAGCTACAATGATAAGAGTTATGGAAAGGATATTACGATTTTTATCTACTTGTTCTTTTAAGTCCTTAAAGAGAATTAAGAAGTCTGTCCTCAATTAGTAGCAATTTTTTCGGCTGCCAAAATGATATTTTTTAAATGAAAAACAATTTAATACTGATAGCGATTTTTTTTTGGATTTGGTATTAATCGAGTTACATTCATTACCCACAATGCAGTAACAATTGAAGATTTCGAAGATTTTCATTATGAATAGCAATAAGATAATAATAATCTCATTAATGTTTTCATACTGAAATAAGACTTGTTTATTCTTACATTCGTGATAAATTATTCAGCAACGGTAGGATGATTTTGCATTAATTTATCATGAATTACTAAGACAAAATTCATTTCTTTGAAAAAAAAATTCGTTATAGTATTTTTATTTTTAAAGAATATCTTATTGTTACATTAAACTCTAATCAATATCAATAAATTAATATTCTTGGTTACAATAACATTTTAATATACATTCTCATGTTAATATATTATAAACAAGTGACAGTTAATTTTATGTTTAATTCACAGACAAATGATAAAATTAATTTATACCAAAAATAGATTTCTATAATTGTAGAGTTTCAAATAATAATATTGAAATATATAATTATAAATTTTATTTCTCGTACATTTTGTTTGTTGTATTATATATGTATGTGCGTGTTCAGCCATCTCTCATTCTATTATTTTCCAAGGAACCCCGGAAAATAAATAATAAATAGAAAAAAATTCAAGTACCGAAAATCTATAAATATATACATGAAAAACAATTTAATAAATATTCAATAAAATACTGCAATCTTAATTCAAAACATGCCACTCCTACTATTTGCAAAATTTGTATATAAAAATTTACAAAAGAGGTTAATAATTACTTGCATTGGTGGTCGAGAGGTCAGCGCGACCGCCTTGCACTTGCAGGCAGTTGCCCGGGTTGCGGGTTCGCGTCCCGGCCGATGCTATGACACTTTAAAAAAAAAAAAAAAAGAGGTTAATAATAAATGTAGCGGCTAAATAATATTACCCTTTTTAAATAATAATTAATCTTATTTATATTTATTATAACAATAATTATGTAGTATTATATATATATAGGTGTGTGTTAATTCTAATATTCTCATGAATAAAAGAGGAATTCATAATATTATTTTCGGGAGCTTCCATGTAATAAGAATATAAAAGCTAAATAACAGACATTTCAGTACAATAAGTACTTTCCTCAGAGCTTCTTTTTCAAATTATAAGATTTGAAATTTGATTTTAGAAAGAAGCTCTGAAGAAAGTACTTGTTATTGTAGTGAAATGTCTATTATATTGCTGTTATATTCAAAAATATAATCAAAAATATTTGTAAGTCCTCCTTTAGTATTTCTTTTAAAAGTTAACCAACAAACATCAGAATATACTGTAAAGTTACCCATATTAAGAAATATTTCTAATAAAATAATCAAAAATTAAAAGTTAAGGGAGAAAGAATAGCCAAAGTTTAATAAAATATATTTCATAATGGTATGATTATTTTTTAAAAGTAAAATAATAATATGTCATTTCAAATTAAAATAAAAAAATTTCATATGGAAAAATATTGAATCAGGACTACGATTTATCAATGAAAGATGTTATAAAATTATGGAACACTAACAAATATATGATGTGATTCCAAAAAAAAATAATGAATTTGGGTAAATGTATGCATATGCTAACGGGCAATTTAGTTGTCACAATTAAAATTAAAATTATTTATACTCATATATATATATATATATATATATATATATATATATCATATATATATATATATATATATATATATATATAAATATATATAATGTTCAAGGCCAGATAAGTCAATAAATGTAAATTCATTGAAAGAAGTCAATACTTGATTCAGACCAATATCAATAACAGTCATCAATCTCAATCTGTTGTCAAGGTAACCTTCTTTAAACAATAAAGGTGGAAATCCACTTTTACATATGGTCTAATACATTTATATAGACACTAAATATTGCAACATGACCTTTATTGTGTAAAGAAGATTATCTGGACAACAAATTGGCATTTTTGATTGTATTGATATTGTCTGGTTTAAGTTTTACCAGCTTTCCATAAATTTATATATGGTGTATTACTTCAAATTTAAGTAAGAACTGGTAAAACACATTTATGAGACTTGGATGCTTAATAGAAGAGCAATACAGAGATTTCAGACCACTCAAAGAAGTATGGAAGGATGTATGTTGGAGTAACAAGAAAAGATCGAAAATACAATATCTGGGTAAGAGAACAAACAGGTGTTACTGATCTCATTGAAAAAATCAAAAGACAAATGGAGTTGGTCTGGACATATTGCTAGAAGAGATGATAATAGATGAACAATAGAAATTTTAAACTAGATTCTGAAAGATTGTAAAATACCCAAAAGGAGACCACATGTGATATGGATGGATGAAATAAGAAAGTGTGCAGGGGAGATGTGGAGAAGAGATGCTAGAGAGCATTAAAGATGTATTGAACTTGGAGTGACCATTGCAGTTGATTGATAATGGTTGATGATGATGACTTCAAATTTAATATACCCTCAAATCTAAGATGCAAAAGGACTTTAAGCCTAAAACTTTGGAAAAATAATGCCCCCCAAATTTAAGATGCATATATGTACTTAAATTGGAAACTAATATAAATATAGTACAGTCACCTAATTTATTGTGAATCTTCTTCAGATATATGGTACTTTCACTTTTTACATTTACTTTTCCATTGAGTACACCATCTTCAGGCCATTTAAATTTCAATTGAACATTGTAATTTATTTATCAATTTGCTTTTGCCTAAAAAACATTTTTCTATTAAAATCTGAATCATTCTTTTAAAAGAGTTTATATTTTCATAAATATTTTCTGAAAAAAAATTAAATGTGTAAAATATGATACTAATACATTCATTTTCACTTTGAAATTCAAAACAAAAACATTGAAACTGTCAAACTTTTGACAAGCACTCTCTTATGGAATCAGTGCTTTCATATGCTGGTTCTTATCTTATGGTTATTCTAATTTGTTACTTGTAAAACTATTGTAAAGCTTATTTGGTAAAGTTTTTTGATAAAATAATGATGAAATTGGCAAAGTAAATGTTACAAGAGTCCAAAACATTTATTTCTACATTGAAATTTCAAAATGAATGCATCAGAATTGTCAATATTGGCAAAATAACATTAAAAAAATACTAAGACATTTTTTTTCACTTTATAAGCCGAAACAAAAGCATCACATTTATCAAAATTTTGATAGGTGCTTTCTTGTGGAGTGAACAACAGTCAACCAATCAATGTCTGACTTTTATTTCATTGTTATATTGATTTGTCATTTGTAAAACTGTTCTAAAAGTTATTCAGTAAAGGTTTTTTGATAATGTTATGATAAAATTGGGAAAGTAATGTTAAAAGATCCTAAATCATTTGTTTTCACTTTAAAAACCAAAACAAAAATATTGGAATTGTCAACATTGACAAAATAACATAAATAAATTTTTAAATATCCATTATAAATTTAAAAATCAAAACAAAAACATCGGAATTAATAACATTTTGACAGGCATTCACTTGTGGAGTGATCAACAATAATCTATTCAGAACCCTGAAAGGCAGACTCTTCTTTAATATATTGATTTGTTAGTTGTAAAATTATTCTAAAGGTTATTTGATTTAGGTTCTTCTGATAACGGTAAAATCAGCAAATTAACATAAAAGATTTTAAAACATCCATTTTCACTTTAAAAATCAAAACAAAAACATTAGAACTACAAATTTTGACAGATGATTTATTGTAGAGAGATGATAATGATCACCCAATCAGTATCCTGGAAAGCAGTCTCTTATCTCATTGTTATATTGGTTTGTTAGATGTAAAACTATTCTAAAGAATATTTGGTAAACTTTTCTTGAATGGTAAAATATCATTTATAGTAGTGGTTTGAGAGAGAGAGAGAGAGAGAGAGTAACAGCTGTTTATTAAAATCAATCAATAAATATTGATTGAGAAAGATTTAACATGCTATTCTAAATAGGAAACAATCGTAATACTATGTGTATATGTAGCAAAAATCAAAATCCACAGAAATAAGATATTGATTTTTTTTGCTTTGTCATTAAAATGCACTCCACATTTAGATGTCCAACATCTGGAAAAAAGTGCTTTTTAAATATTTAATATGAAGTCATGGTATATATATAGTTTTCAATTCACTGAACTAGATATCTATTAAAAAACAGTGACAAATAATCCTAATAAAATCTTTAATTATCAAAAAATCTCATCACAAAATCAAGAAAAAAAAATTATTTTTTTTTTTTTCCAAAATTGAACACATAATTAAATATTTCCCAAATAAAATTTGTTTTATAGATGTATAAAAGGATTTCATTCTTTATGTCTGCTAATGGAAAAAGTTTAGTGATGGAAAACAAAACTGTGACATAGAACTAATTCTTATATGAATTCAACATGTAGTTATTTTTATCTGATTCACATTCTACTTTTTAAATAAATTTTAATTAATAAAAATAAACCTTGATACATATTATATAAGCCTTAAAATTCTAAAAAAGGATAATAAATTATTTTATTATGTTGCAATAGTACAATATAAAGGCCGTACAATCAACTTAGTAAGCATATATCTGTCAAAACCCACATAAACTGTCTTTAATGTTATAAATTCAATTAATATCACACTAAGAACATTCCCAACAATAATAATAGGTGATTATAACCACAAGTACAATAAATTACAGGCCAGGTGTGCAGATAGTTTCAACCAACCCCTAGTGAATTGCAAACAGTTTTTCAGTGAAAGAGACTTTTCCTTTTATAGTAAACTTCTCACTCATTAATCAATCTTGTATATATGTTCCCAACACTAATTCCAGGAATGGATGCTTATTTATGTTTAATGGCTTTCTCAGGCCACCATTCATTACAAGTTAAAATACTGCCACTTAATGATGCACAACCAACACCTTTATTGGAATGGACTACTATGTCCCCAACACTAATCTCAGGAATGAAGGCTTATTTATATTCAATGGCCTTCTCAGACCATCATGCATTACAACTTAAAATATTGCCACTTGATGATGCACAACCAACACTTTTATTGGAACAGACTACTAGAATGTTAACTAAATTTAACATAACCTCCAAATTAGTATCTGAGGCATATATTGCCTTCAATCTCCCAGCAGTAAGAGATTAGAAAATTTTTACTAAATCAAATAATAACAGAATCAATCACTCTATTCAAAGTACCAGGGGTCCAGTTCACTTGATTACTGAACTGGACTTTATAGCATATGAACTAGAACACATGCTATATGAGGTTCATAACATACCTCAAATCATAGAACTAAAAAATACCAGGATATACAGAAAGAAGTTTCCAATTATTTTTCAATCAAAAGAGCTCAGCAATATTTACACAATCCACATTACTGGACCTGGGATATCTCAAATGGGCCCTGGGAGCAAACAGGAAATCCTGTGGGCCTGAGTCGATTGAGGTAGGTGGTTATTGATATGTTGTAACATGAATGCTACTTAGGATTAGGCAATACTGCATTGATAAATTCAATTCCAGCATTATTACCAGAGCTTGGAGGACCTTCCTAATGGCAAATGCAGTACTATACAAGAGAATGGAATTCTTACACAGCAGAGAGCCTTTCCTGATGGTACACTCTGGGGTTGCATAAAATCCCAAAATTACTTTTCATTCACCTGAGATCTTTCATAGTGCCTATCATAAGGAAGATGGTGGACATCATAACTGATGGTACCAGGGAAATTAGTGGCATCTACCATATTGCAATGGTTCCCCTCCTCAAAAACGTCCAGTGGGATCTATTGTATTGCAATGGATTCCCTCCTAAAAAAACTTGATGGGCCCTGTGAGCTGGGAAACCTGCGACCTATTTTCATGGTACCACTATGGATCAAGATAGTATAGAACCTTATCAAGGAAGATATATAATAGAACATCATCAACAAACTGTCTATTTTTCAGTTTGCAAAGAGGGGCAGCTTGACTGCAAAAGCCATCAGTGGGTTTTGACTCATAGTGGATCACACACAGAAAAAAAATGTCCCAGCCAGTCATGTTCCAACTCAACTTTGTCAGAGCTTTTGACTGCTTTTTTTTCACTGTGTTACTTAGTGTACTGGAGACTATCCAAGTTCCCCAGGCATACCTCCAAATAATTGAGAACCTTCTATACGGCTCCAGGACTTCAGCCTATCTTGATACTGCATGGCTCACTGAGTGTATAGCTCTTCATGGCCTACATTAACTTGTTACACATTGAGACAACTCTTTTGGGAATTGTTATTCCTTTGATGAGAGAGAGAATTCACCAAGTATCCTACATGAATGACATGATGTTATTTCTCTCATCATAGAATGAGGTTAGTAGCATGGATAAATTCTTGGACCAGTTTGGTTCTGAATTCAGTTTAAGTGCCAATGGGGTGGTTGATCAGACCAGGAAACAAATCCATGGTATATTTAATACCCCCTCCCTCTCAAAAATTTCCTCAGCTTCTACCTTGCTTCTACTCCCTTCATTATGAAAATAGAGCTGAAGTAAATCATCCTCACAAAAGTTGAGAACATAGTAACATCATTAACCAAGGTTCCCCTTTCTTTGCTGGGGAAGGCCACACTATTAAATGCAGTTGCACTGCCTAAAATCACATATTTTCTGGCCAGATTCTCCCCAACAAAGTCTTTTATAAATAATTAGATATGCAATGTAGAAGGTTGTGCTGGTGAAAGAGGACAGCAGTTATCAGCCTCAATGCTCTAGTCACAAAATTGGCTTGGACTCTATTCCATCACCACCTTTTTAATTCAGGAAACCCACAACATATTAATGAAACTCTTCCAAGATAACCCAGATATGGAAGTCCATTGCTGCCAAATGGGACAAACCAACTGATTGACCTCCCCAAAAGGGTAACATGTGGCTACAACAACAGGTCACATTAGTGATAAAAAATGTAGGGACCTCCAGTTCCCTTCTTCAGTGGACAACTCCAGTATTGGGACATTCACACACTAATTAAGTGCAATAGTTCTAACATTGAGACAAGATTCCAGCTGGGCATAAAGTGGCTTGCAAGGTTAACAAAATTTTGAAAATTAGAAGAAAAACTAGTAGACTTTATAATTAAGGTGAATCTTGAGGCCCTGCCCACCTCAGCTTTTCTTCACAACAAGTGAAGATACAAAATCAATCCAATTTGTCCACTATGCAAAAAAACTGATGAGACCATTTCACACATTTTTCAAGACTGCAACATTTGGAACAAATTATGGTGCCTGACCCTGCAAAAGATCAGCGATAAAGACTGGGCTAGTATAGATATGGGAAAGGCATTCAAAAAGGCTCATTTGGTGCCATAAGACTGGCAACATGTTAATTTTGCCATCTAGTTGGCATAAAATAAAATAACATTCGAAAAAGGGATGGACTACACAATTGAATAACTTTACTTCAAACTATTAAATGAAGCCAAGAATCATGATAAAAAGACATGCTGGCCATGGATAGCTGAACATATTTGGGACTAGGTCAAACTGGGAAAGAGCCTTGCATCAAGTTCATCTTAAATGCTAGATGAATCAGTGTGAATGACAGAATGATTCAGGAAATGCCAAAACTCCACTAAAACTACAAGATAGAATAAAAATCAATTTGAAAAAATAAAGAAATTGAAGAACAATAAGTTGGAACATGGCACATGTAAAAAGGATAGTGCCAACCCCCAGAAGCAGGGGTTTATTATCCTAAAGTAAATAAAACAATATATACCTTTGATCAATTAAATGGTGAAATGGACATGTTAAGTGGACATTCAGAGTATAGTAATTAACTAAAATAATTTACTTTATCTGTATTAGTCTTGGTGGGCAGGTGAATAAAATGCCACTGCACACCTTGATTTATATGAACCATTATTACCAATCAACATAGTGTAATCTAGAATGTTTGAAAATTATATGCATTGAACCATATTTTGTTGGTCCCTTGTGTGAGTGAACCATATTGTTCACCGCACACTAGCACTTACAAAATTTGTAGTTAACAAAAACTGGATTATTACTTTGTATTTGAAAACTTTATCTCTTGTATTGCCTCGAGGTACAAATAAATGTTGTTTTGAAAGTAATAACATTTAAATTTATACATAAAAAAACTTGGAAGATTGTTTTATAATGATTTTCTAAACATGATGTCTGTCAAGTAAGAAGTATATAATTTGAGTAGGAATAAATTTGCTTTAAATACAAGCATAAAATCTTTTATTAAAATTACATGTAAATATGCTATAATGTGTGTATTCAGAAATAAAAAATACCAGCTCATTCTTAAATAATTATCTTTTTTATGTAAAACCATAAAGCATTTTCAGTACAACAAAATATATCAAATTTTTGCAGTATAATATTGAAATTGTTTTATTTTTTATCTTTTCTTACTATGAAGAACATATGAGATATGAATAAATATAAATAAATTATTTCCACATTTGTAATCAATTACACAAACAAACTATTTTATTTTATTATTACTTATACCCTAAATACTACTGCCCATTTTACAATTGTAATAATATTACAAAAAATAATTTATATAAAGATTATTTGTGTAACCAATGGTGCAACCACATAACATTCAGCATTTGTGACTCATTTAACCATAATATAAAACTTTACAATAAAAAAATTGTAAAAATAAAAATAAAATTTGTATTATCACATAGCGATTATTATCAATTTTTATCAAATCTTGTAAAAAAGTATGGCAAATATAGATATAATTTTAATGATATGACAAGTACATACATTTTAAAGTATTGAAATGTATTTTTCTGTATTTTTTTTTTTGAAATTGTTTTAATTTAATTGAATTTAATTAGAGCATTGAGACATGGTATTTTTTGTTTTTCAAACAACTTATACAAATTTATTTTTAAGAATGTCACTATAATGTAATAAATTTAAATAATGATTAGATTTAAGCATTACTAATAAACTAATGCACATTTAATATTGAATAAAGTTAAAATGTATTAATATATTTACATACCAAATAAATATCAACTCAACTGGGAGACAAAATTGTATACATAATGAAAAAATAATGTATTTAAAAATTATAATAAAGGTATTAAATAATAGTTTAAATTGGTATTCATATGTAAATAACATTTTTATTACTATGTACTAAAATTAATACTATATTAAAGAATAAATTAAATTATTTAAAGTTGATGATTATATAAAATTTTATTATAAATAATTTATTCACTAGATTTTGTGCTAAAATGATACCAATTAATGAACATAAAACATAGGTTCACTCTAAATAATTACTGAATTCTAATACAATAATAAAATTTACATTATTTTGTTAATACATTGTACAGGCTTAAACCTGAATTTATATATGTAATATATGCAGGGTTTGAACTCAGACTTTTACATGACCCACCACTCTCAGTGTCATCTCATATTGCTGACCCACCTGATCACACACATGTTGAAAAGATAAATAATCACCAATATACGTATTTTATGCTAAACCAGCAATCATCAGTGCGTCCAGATTAATATACTCACACATATATATAATCAGTACTCAGCTTTGTATTAAGATAGTCAATCTTTATACTTTAATGGACATGCTTCAAACTATTCCATTGTATACGATTATTTTTGCGAGCAGACTTTCATTTATGATTACTTTATCATATAACTACCAGTTTGAATAAGACTCTTAACTCTCATTTAATAACTCATCATAATTTTATTTACAAATTAATAATAAGACATTCTTTGATATGATTTAATAATTTAAATCAATATATTATAAAATGTTATATCTATTTGAATGGTAAGATAGTGTGAAGACATTATACATTTTAATGTCATAAAAAAGTATTATTTATTTGTTGTTTACAATAGACAAAGAAAATATTAAATTATTCCAGTTTACCTAGTAATCATTTATCGATAATAAAAAAAATTATTAAATAAAATTTATTATAATTATTTAAATAGAAACTTAGAGTAAATTATTACATTTTTGGGATTAAATATCACACACATATATATATATTATAATGATCGAAATGAATGTGAAGATCGAATCTAACTGCAAACTACAATATCTGCTCTACGGGGCGCCATCTAGGCATTTAAACCTAGAAAAATTTACAGAGTAGGCAGATACACGCTGTTAAGATTCCACTTTATTTAAATATTCAAATCGTTAGCCCAAGTCACTAGCTCAGTGGAGACGCAGAGATAAAAATCTATATCTTAATTTATATCTTAAATATAAATAAATAAAAGCCACTGCCAGAAATTAACACATAAAAATATTTATTTACGCACATATAAAATCATTCTAATTTGAGGAATAAGTTTAACATTTTAGATTTTTATATTAACTTTTAATTTTACATTTAACTAAGTTTCAATGAGTTTAATATTTTATTTAGATAGTCGAGTATGAATAGACTACATAGATCTGCATTTGAAAAGAAAATATTCTTCCCTGATGAAACCTTAGGCAACAAATTTCGCAATCAAACCGGCGCCAATCCATCTGATACATTTATGTATTCAATGTAGCATGAAAATACGACAACACAAAATACTATACTGTCAGGAATGTATATCTGATCAGTAAGTAGAATTAGAGAAGACATTGTCTCTCCACCAACAGGAATGTTATATCTGTTGGCGAGTAGAACAATAAACATAAAACTCCATAGGAATGGACTGCGGTCCTTTGCCGTCTTACAAACCCATCCATAGGCAAACAGAAGGTGTTTGGCATATATATATAATCCTGCCCATAGCGGATCTCATACTACATCTACAATTACACAAATATATCCAATCCATTGAACCAATTCAACTACGAAATGAATAACCTAAGATTACCCTCCCTTAATATAACTTTACAAAACTATACAGCCATTCATGCCCGACTTAAATTTAACATTTAAATACGTTCGCACAGATTATTTTTATGCAATTTTTTTTATAATGTCAAGTATAGATTGGCTGCACAGATTCCACGGTCAAAAACATTCCAAATTAAACACAACCGATCAAAATACAAAGTCAATCGATAATGTCAATTGCTGAGGGAATACAGGAGACCCTTTGGTGTTCATCATAAGACACCGCAATGATATCGTTGACTTATATATTCTAATCGACTGTGAAAACCACAAAATAATCAACCCCTAACAAATCTCTGCAACGTCTATACCCAACTTAAATGTAATGCATTTAATAATTTCTACAATAAATATTACTACAAATAAAAATAATAAAATGGAAATGATTTTAGCAAAACTTAACTATATAAAGTTAAACAATCAATTATTAATTTGAGAATCAAATAAGAGTTTATTTTAAAATTTAAATTAGCTGAATCTTTAAAAAAAAACAATGACAAAAGTTCTTAATTACTTTTTTTGTTGTTGTTCATTTATAAAGTTCATAGCTCATGGTAGAAGAGTCCAGGTTTCTGCTTTTAATTCCCACGATGCCTCCATTGGAAGATAATGTTCTGGAGATGGCAATAGCTGGTTCAAGGTATCACAGTCTTTTCATTTTTTTTTAAATAGAGAGTGTGGTATGTGCGTCCTACCACATCTCTCAAACACAAAACGCTGGAACTGTCAGAAAAAACTGTATTTCCCTTTTTATATTATCCACACGGATTCAATCAACAAAACGTCACTAATCCATCACTTTCGTTAGAGTCCAAGCCAAGGCTTGGTGCTTCCATTGGTCAAGCTAATTTCTCTTTATTTTCTTATCTATCTTTCATCAGATCATTTTAATTATACAAGAGCCCAAGGCTAGCTTGCTTTTCAAACAATTTATAAACAATCATTTCCATTTACAGATTACAAGAATTAATTAATACCTGTTTTTATTTTTAAATCTTGTACTTTTTTTTTTTATAAAAAAGTACGTTCAAATACTTATTTATTTGTTTTTTTTTTTTTAAAAATATTTTTAAAGTTTGGCATCTGTGCGAATGTATATACGTTGAACAAACGTAAATTTTAGCGTTTGGTTTTTTACTTTTATTTGCGAACTTTTAAGTTTTTATTTTAAATTAATGTAATGACATATTTATATATCGTTACATATCAATAAACTTCCTCAAAAAACAAAAAACATTTAAAAAAAAAAAGACTTTACTTAGTGTTAGTAATTTCGTTACACAAATTGATTATATATGAAAATTTCAAAAGGACAAAACTTTTTTTTTAAAAAAAAGACAAAACAGTAATTACACACAAATATAATGATTAAAAAAAATGTTGACTGTTGATTCCCTATTACCAGCTAAATTTCTGCCCCCTTCCTTCCAAGTTTCATTTCTTCTACCTTTAACTATTACTTAGGCAAGTTGAACGATTAGATTTTAATTTAACAAGACTTTTAAAAAAAAAATTATGATTTATATTTATTATTACGTTTTATTCCTCGCATTTATGTTTACATATGCACAATTTTTCTTACTGGCAGTACCTTTAAGACCAAAAATTCAAGTATAACCTTACATTAATACAACAAATATATTTATACTAATTTCAGAAATAATACTATGGGCATGATTCACTTTTAAAATTCTCAGGGCACTCGTGTTTATTAAAGATCGGCCCAAGTTGGATAGCCAGTTATAACGATCGAAATGAATGTGAAGATTGAATCTAACCACAAACTACGATATCTGCTCTATGGGGTGCCATCTAGGCATTTAAACCTAGAAAAATTTATAGAGTAGGCAGATACGCACTGTTAAGATTCCACTTTATTTAAATATTCAGATCGTTAGCCCAAGTCACTAGCTCAGTGGAGATGCAGAGATAAAAATCTATATCTTAATTTATATCTTAAATATAAATAAATAAAAGCCACTGCCAGAAATTAACACATAAAAATATTTATTTACGCACATATAAAATCATTCTTATTTGAGGAATAAGTTTAACATTTTAGATTTTTATATTAACTTTTAATTTTACATTTAACTAAGTTTCAATGAGTTTAATATTTTATTTAGATAGTCGAGTATGAATAGACTACATAGATCTGCATTTGAAAAAAAAATATTCTTCCCTGATTTAACCTTAGGTAACAAATTTCGCAATCAAACCGGCACCAATCCATCTGATACATTTATGTATTCATTGTAGCATGAAAATATGACAACACAAAATACTATACTGTCAGGAATGTATATCTGATCAATAAGTAGAATTAGAGAAGACATTGTCTCTCCACCAGCAGGAATGTTATATCTGTTGGCGAGTAGAAAAATAAACATAAAACTCCATAGGGATAGACTGCAGTCCTTTGCTGTCTTACAAATCCATCCATAGGCAAACAGAAGGTGTGTGGCATATATATATAATCCTGCCCATAGTGGATCTCATACTACATCTACAATTACACAAATATATCCAATCCATTGAACCAATTCAACTACAAAATGAATAACCTAAGATTACCCTCCGTTAATATAATTTTACAAAACTATATAGCCATTCATGCCTAACTTAAATTTAACATTTAAATACGTTCGCACAGATTATTTTTATACAATTTGTTTTATAATGTCAAGTATAGATTGGCTGCACAGATTCCACGGTCAAAAACATTCCAAATTAAACACAACCGATCAAAATACAAAGTCAATCGATAACGTCAATTGCTGAGGGAATACAGGAGACCCTTTGGTGTTCATCATAAGACACCACAGTGATATCGTTGACTTATATATTCTAATCGACTGTGAAAACCACAACATAATCAACCGCTAATGAATCTCTGCAACGTCTATGCCCAACTTAAATGTAATGCATTTAATAATTTCTACAATAAATATTACTACAAATAAAAATAATAAAATGGAAATGATTTTAGCAAAACTTAACTGTATAAAGTGAAACAATCAATTATTAATTTGAGAATCAAATAATAGTTCATTTTAAAATTTAAATTAGCTGAATACTTAAAAAAACAATGACGAAAGTTCTTAATTACTTTTTTTATTGTTGTTGTTCATTTGTAAAGTTCATAGCTCACGGTTGAGGAGTCCAGGTTTCTGCTTTTAATTCCCACAATGCCTCCATTGGAAGATAATGTTCTGGAGATGGCAATAGCTGGTTCAAGGTATCACAGTCTTTTCATTTTTTTTTTAAATAGAGAGTGCGGTATGTGCGTCCTACCACATCTCTGAAACACAACATGCTGGAACTGTCAGAAGAAACTGTATTTCCCTTTTTATATTATCCACATGGATTCAATCAACAAAATGTCACTAATCCATCACTTTCATTAGGGTCCAAGCCAAGGCTTGGTGCTTCCATTGGTCAAGCTAATTTCTCTTTATTTTCTTATCTATCTTTCATCAGATCATTTTAATTATACAAGAGCCCAAGGCTAGCTTGCTTTTCAAACAATTTATAAACAATCATTTCCATTTACAGATTACAAGAATTAATTAATACCTGTTTTTATTCTTAAATCTTGTATTTTTTATTTTTATAAAAAAGTACGTTCAAATACTTATTTATTTGTTTTTTTTTTAAAAAAATATTTTTAAAGTTTGGCATCTGTGCAAATGTATATACGTTTAACAAACATTTTAATTTTAGTGTTTAGTATTTTTTCTGAAATTAGTATAAATATATTTGTTGTATTGACGTGGAGTTGCAGTTTGAAGTTTTGTTTAAAAAGTGCTGCCAGTAAGAAAAATTGCACATATGTAGAGATAAATTCGAGGAATAAAAACTAATAAATAAAATGTAATAATAAATCTAAATCATATTTTTTTAAAAAAAAAAAGTCTTGTTAAATTAAAATCTAATCGTTCAACTTGCCTAAGTAATAATTAAAGGTAGATGAAATGAAACTTGGAAGGGAGGGGGCAGAAATTTAGCTGGTAATAGGGAATCAACAGTCAACTTTTTTTAATAATTATATTTGTGTGTAATTACTGTTTTGTCTTGTAAAAAAAAGTTTGGTCTTTTTGAAATTTTCATATATAATCAATTTGTGTAACGTAATTACTAACACTAAGTAAATTCTTTTTTTTTTTTTATGTTTTTGTTTTTTGAGGAAGTTTACTGATATGTAACGATATATAAATATGTCATTACATTAATTTAAAATAAAAACTTAAAAGTTCACAAATAAAAATAAAAAACTAAACGCTAAAATTAAAATGTTTGTTAAACGTATATACATTCGCACAGAGGCCAAACTTTAAAAATATTTTTTTTAAAAAAACAAATAAGTATTTGAATGTACTTTTTTTTATAAAAAAGTACAAGATTTAAAAATAAAAACAGGTATTAATTAATGTAATCTGTAAATGGAAATGATTGTTTATGAATTATCGAAAACCAAACTGGCCCTTGGGCTCTTCTATAATTAAAATGATCTGATGAAAGATAGATAAGAAAATAAAGAGAAATTAGCTTGACCAATGGAAGCACTAAGCCTTGGCTCGGACCCTAACGAAAGTGATGGATTAGTGACGTTTTGTTGATTGAATCCGTGTGGATAATATAAAAAGGGAAATACAGTTTTTTTCTGGGAATTCCAGTGTTTTGTGTTTGAGAGATGTGGTAGGACTCACATACCACACTCTCTGTATAAAAAAAATGAAAAGACTGTGATATTGTAACCCCTCACTACCGATTACCATCACTAACAAATACCTGGCGGCGCCAATTCTATCAAACATAGAATAAATTATCAAAGTAATAACTTTATTTTAAAATTACTTATGAGGCTCTTAATTAAAGTATCATCTTAAACTAACTCAGTTGAGGGATACAGAGGTGTATGAGGTGTACAATATACATTATATGTGGGAGAAAATAATATAATTAATAGGAATAAACATCTATCAAGTTCTATACTAAACAAAATTAAATTGGTAAAATTCTACCATCTAAGATTAACTAATTATCATCTATATTTCACCTCCTTCCATCATCCATATAAACTAAACAACCTCTACCATATTAGAAAATTACACTAATAACTAAAATATAATATTTTAGAAACTGTAATGTATAACTAACTGGATCTGAACCTAAACTAAACCTATCATTACTAAATTTTTAATTACACACTAATCTAATCTAATTAACTGAATTTATTATTTGATCTGAATTAAATATTAAAGATCTCAGAGAATTAACTGATGGTATGGCTTAATCTAAAATTCCTATCTCTCAATAACTATTATTTAATATTATGAAAACAATAATATAAATCAAGCAATACCCTAACTAAATAATGGCAGTTAGATAATGAAAGAAATCAGGCACATTTTGAATTTAAATCATCATCTAAACAATTACTAAATAATAAAACCTTTTAAGACAATCTACTCATACAGTGTTTGGATCAAGGAAATCAATATCATCATATCTGGATGTTTATCATAATTAAATGAAAATACAATTATATTACATTAAATAGAATAAATGTGTGAGCATGTGTGGAAATATGAAACAATGAATGAATGTTATAAAAGAATTCTAAAAACAAATTTTAAGTAATAAAATATTTATGAATCAAGCAAGAAAAATAGCTAAACAAACATTTAATCTATTTCGCAATTTTCATAATAATAATAACATAATATGCTCTTGAATTTCAAAATTATACATTTTATTTATCCAAACATCTGGATAGATTTGTGAACACCTGATATTTGTAACATCAAATAATAAACCCAAAATAAAATCATATATTTTACTGTAAAGGAAATGGCTTCTTAGTTATCAACTTCTTCTAATACCTATAAAGCTGAAGAAATATAACATTGTTCTCATATTAATCCACTACAAAATTTATCTTATGTTCAACATTTGATTTTATAACACTTATTTATCCATCAAATTAATAAATATAAGACAAACAACATGGATTAAATATTCTAATTATGCTATAAAATAAAATTAATATTTTGCATTTTACTTCAAATGCACAGTAAATATAACTAAAATAAGAGGTTTGAAACCAAAGAATAATATCAAATTGGTTTTGCAAAAATGAATAAATAATTCCATTATTTAACACATTCTCATCAAATTATATCTTGCAAAATAACATAAAGAATTACATTAATCAATATATTCTTATAAAACCATGTCTTGCAAAATAAAATAAAGAATGTCACTAATTAATATATTTTGCCCTTGCAACACTGAAATAAAGTATTCTATTACAGAACTATTTTCTTTTATTTTGCCAAAATAGAAATAATTCGATTCATTAAATATGTTTTATCTTTGCCTGCTTACTTAATCAAATGATGATTGAATGATAAAATTAATGATATGAAATCTAAATGATCACTATAAAATGTTTAAAAATGATAATTAAAATTATACATTAATAATGGATTTTTCTCTTTCAAAATAACACTTTATACATTGGTCTGTATTATGCTGTGTGTCAAAGAATAAATAATTAATTCTAAATAATCTAATCGGTTTGCTTGTGAAGTTATAATATGATCACAATACGGACGAAGGTAATGGTCAATTAAGCTTTAATTACTAACTTTGTTACAGTCTTTTTGTAAGAAAATATATTATGCCTTTAATCTTCTTTTATCAATAAATTATCTGGCACTTGGCTATAGTATAAGCTGGAAAAACATTCAATAACACATGGGATAAAAGATTTCAACAATTCAAGTCATATAAATATCAACACAATAACTTTCAAGTCTACTTCTGAGACTAAATAAACTGGTGGGAATACATCTCTTCACCAAATGAACAGGAGGATAATATATTCAACTTCAGGTACTTTAATTCATAAAAAATACCAACAAAACTGGAGGACTCCATCTACTCCTATCAAAACATTTCAATACACAGAAAATAAAAGATTACTTGATCCCATACCTACTACACTAGGCAATCTACCCATGTTTAAATATTTAAATAACAAAAAAGGAGAGCTTGCTCAATCCCACAAATAATATAAAACATTGCATATAGCCACAAAAATACTTTCCATTCAAACATAATAAAGAACAATAATTCACTTAAATAAATCACTAATCCTTCCAAACAATTAACGATCCTCTTCCTCCAAAACTGATTGATTATATAAAATTTGCACTTGCAATTAACATATTATAGCTAAGTTTAATAATGTACACACATCTACAAGCATAATAATACACAGACCATTCAAATCCCAGTAGCAACTAACTACTGTCAAAATGTCACTTACTAATTGTAAAAGCAATAAACAAAAGAATATTTCATATCTGATAATATTTAGGACTTGGTAACATTCTAACAATGGTTGTAAAACAAGATAATAATTACTGTGGCCAAAGCAAGACAAAATATTTTTTTATGTAGTGCATTCAAATTAGCACAGATCTAAAGTAAAATTGAACTTAGATAAATAATAAAGCTGTATATTATAGATGAAATAATTATTGAAAATAATTGTTTTCTAATCTATAAAAAATATATATACGGTAAGATTTAATACAAAGAAACTTTTTAAAATAATTGTTTACCCCTTTCAAACTATAAATAGACTCTTTCATTTTTTATCACACTCGCATGTGTCACTAACACATGACCGAACTTATATTAAAATAATAACAATATTAAAAAAAATACCTTGTATGATATTTCCTTTATCATACATTTAATGAGATGTTCTAGTAGAACAAAAATATAATAATACATATAATAAAACATTTCTTAACTAACACTAACTATCTAAAATATTATTAAATAATAATAAAGTTTTTTTCTTTTTTTCTTTTTAATGGAAACAAAAAGTTTATTAATAGTTTATGAATGATGTTCCTTGATCATTTCTCCAAAATGAATAATAATTATTTATTCACACAAATATCAATATTGATGAATTTATTAAACACGTTTTCTGCAGGAAAAACAAAACAATATTATTTTAATTCATAAGAGCAAATTCAATGTTCTCAACTATCAGCTGATGAATTGCTGTTGACATTATATGAGGAATTCAGTTAATTAAGCAATATATTTTAACGACACAAATGAAGGAGTACTTTCTTCCTAGGACATTCAAACATATTTTTTTAAAGCCATTCTAATTAAGCAATATATTTTAACTAATAATATTTGCCTAAATGAATTTACTAGTAATATTTTTAGACAGAAAAGTTTCACAATGAGTGAGGAATGCATTTAATAATACAAAATTATACAATTCATCTATTTAATAAATTCATTTCTCCTATTAGTCTGGAAACAGGTAAATATGAACAACATATTCCCTTTGCACATTTTATTCATATTGTTTTAAATAGGTAAGAACAAAGATAGTTGTGAAAATGTTCCAACTATAATGAAAATAAAATTAAACAATTCATACGTGTTCTTTAAATCTTCTTTTATAATTAGCATAAAAATTTTTAGAAAAAGTTCTGAAAATGCTTAACAACAGTTCTGCAATTATTCTCTTAAAAATATAATTAAAACTTGAGGAAAATAATTTTGACAAATAAACATACATTCTTCTTTTTTTTTCCCTTCAATTTCAAGTTTAAATTAGGCAAATTTATAATACAAGTATTCATTCCCATTTTTACTTTTAACAGTGGCAATTTAAATTTAAATAATATAACATATAGGCACTTACATGTATCTTTGACAATGGTTGAAGAATTTAAATAGTCAGCCAAGAACAAGACCAATGTATTTTTAGTGTAGTTTAAGTACACATATTTTTGCAATAATACAATGTTATTTTCAGCTTGAACTTTGAAAGAAAAAAAATATATTATATTATTAAACTTTGTTTAAAATTGAAACAGTATTGGAAGATCTTTTAGCAGTTTTAAGTTGTAGCTAGCCTAGTAGTCAGAAGGTCAAAAAGTAAGGGTGGAGTGTGGAGTGTGGCAATCGTTTTTATAGACTTTTTTTAAAAGATTACTTCATAATTTTTTTCATCTAATAGTTCAAGATCTGAAAGTTCAAAGATCAACAGACAATAAACACGACTTAATTTATGCAAGGAACTTTTGTCTTAAAAAAAAAATCAGTGGGGAGAAAAAAAAAATCATTCTGTCTTTTAAATAAATAAAAAAAATATTAATATTAAATTCAATTAAGAATAAAATATTCTGTACTTTTAAAACAACAGAACAGAAATTAATATCAATTACTTTAACAAATAAAATATTTTATATTACAATTATTGTTTAATAATTCATTAGTTCAGTGCTCAATTAATTCACTTAAAATGTAGTTAAGCTGGTTTTAAATACTATTATTTATGAAATTAAATAAATGGGTATAAAATGTGATATCTAATGATTTAATGAAACATATGAATAAAAATGAAGTTGAATAATGATATTGACATACATGAATATTTACTAACAATGCACTCTAGACACTAAACTGATATGACTAAATGGCTATTTTACTGATGATGAGTGAAACATACTTCCCTGTTTATTCTATAAATTAAAATGTGTAAAGCCAATGAACTAGAGAACCACCAAAACAAGTCTATTTATTTGTGAACAAACAAAACAAATTAGCACCAACTCAAACTGAACTGACTATGTTTATGACAAGCCACCCCCCTACCTATCATTAATTATACCCTAAAGTAAGCCACTAAACATCTAATAAATTTTAAATTGCACCCATAAATACTTCTAACCATATTTTAAATCATAAAATAAAATAAAATTTTAAAATTTCATGTTATTTCATTTTTTTAGTAATATAATATCAGATGTTACTGATATAACATCATACAATCACAAATATTATTTCTGGTGCCAAACCAGAAGGTCACTATATATATATAATAAACACAAAGAATTACTTCTATTAAAGCAGTTTTATAGAAGTAATTCTGTGTTTTTATTATGCTTTATTTTTAATTTAATGGCAGTTGAGGCAGGTTTAAAAAATTAACCAAAAGTACTTCTGCGGATTTAAGGATTGTTTATAATTGTTTGTAAACCGTTAAATTTATTATTTCGATTATAATTACAATTTTGTTTTTAATTAATGGACATTATATATATATAAAATTACCTTTTAAACCCTTTCTTTTCCTGGTCTGGGGAAAAATGATCACAGCTTCAAGTCGTTCCTAATTCCATCATTTTTAACACTAAAGTAAAGAATTTACGGTCATTTTAAAGCTTTGGGTGATGTGATATGGTGTACTATGACTTCTCCTTAAATGGAGTCAGGAATCTCTCAGTAACTATCTCCAAAGAAATTTGCTAGCAACTTTATCTTCCCCTTCCATTCCCCACTCCAAGCTTTCCCATAATCTGCTCCATACCATTTCCAAAACACAATCTTTGTCAACTCTATGGTTTTTATATTTAAATCCTCCTTATCTTTTCCCAATTCCAGCATGTAAACCAATAACTCACTTTTTGTATGATGACTTTGTTCATATTTATTCTCCCATAACTTCATTATTTGTCCCCTTTCTGCTTTCAAGAACATACATTCAATTAATAGATGCCTAATATTTTCTATATTTTCCTTACACAATTTGCAGACTAATTCACCAATATTTTTTCATTTACATATATATTCTCTTGTTGATAAATATCCCATTTGAGCCTTAAACAATAAGCTACTTTTCTTACTATTATCATAAATTAACTCGCACCCAATGTTCCATTTACTTCTATATACATTTAAACTTTTTTTACTCTCCATAATAGTTCCCCATCTCTCCAACTCCCTATTCTTTATTAATGAATCTATTCTTTTATCTCATACCTTACCACTATAACACTTAACAATGCTCCTAATACAATCATCCCACCTTTTATACAAGTATACTGATATAAATTCTTTATCCAAATCCTTTGCATACCGCATTACCTTTTTCACCCATCTTGTTGCCTGTCCTTTACCCATAACCTAATTAAATACTATTTTGTCTATTCTTTTATTATCCATAAACTGCAACCTATCAAACATTTTCATTTTACTTTTTGCATCTTTCATATAAAAACATGTCCATCCCATTTTTTCTTGAATTGCCTCCATTCCTGTCGATACCTCTGCATCTAATGCATGTCTTCCTATTTCCCTTTGTATTCTCTCTAAGTAATCTAATATCCTTTAAGTAACACATAACACATCATTACCATATGTTAACCCTGCTACTACAATTACCTTCCATACAATTGTAGCTACATCATATTTATTATATTAAAACACTTTTAATTTCTTTACTAAACTCTTTCTTTTTTTTGTTTCATTTACCACTTTTTTCTCCCATTCAACCAAGCAATTTTCCTCATTACTTAATATGATTCCCAAATAACTATATCAGTCAACCACACTTAACTTTATATCCCTCAATAAAAATTGTATATCTTCTATTTCTCCATTATTAATCATCATTATATTTGATTTTTCTTCACTAAATTTAATTACCAACTCTTGCACATGTCCTCAGCATAACCCGTAACTTCTCTTCATTCTGAACACAAAAAAAATATCATCTGGAAAAATATATACTCCCTTGCTACTCATTAATGGAATCTCTATCCCTTTTCCTAATTTTTCTATTGCTTTCTCCATTTCAATCAAATATAAAAAAAACAAAATAGGTGACATAGGGCATCCTTGCCTTAAACCCACCCCATATTTAACTTTAACTGATTGTATATCCCCTAATTGGTAAGTATAGTATTTATTTTCATATAATTTTTAATAATATTTACTAAAGCTTCATCCATTTTCAAATTTGCTATCCTTAATCATAATCTATTTCTATTTACTCTATCATATGCCTACTATAAAATTCATATATAATGGTCTACCTAAATTCCTACTTATATCCATAAGATGTGTAACTACAAATAAACTATTTCCTATATGCCTACCTAACCTAAAACCTCTTTGTATATCCACCCACTACATTATTCTCTTCCATCCATTTTACAACTCTTTCAGCTACCAGATATGAGAAAACCTTATATAAAACTGATGTACCACTATCGATCTATAATTATTTAACTTTCTATTATCCTTACCCTTTTCTTTAAATAATAATATTACTTTTGTATTACTCCAACTACCCAGAAAAACTTTCTTCTGTACCATCTTATTAAAACATGATAATAACTTTGTTTTTGCTTTATGCCCTAAATTCATTATGATTTCTGCTGCCCATCCATCTAAATCTCTTGCCTTTCCACTTTTCAATCTTTTCCCTGCCTCATTCAGTTCATTTTTTGTGAGCCTAATATTCCCATTACTAAATGCTTTCATGTTTTTATCACTAAGTCCTTCACATCTAACATCTTTTTTATATCCATTACATATCTAATTAAAATTCTCTCTAACTCTTTACTAGATCTACATTCTATTCCCTCATTATCTATTAATACTATCTTTCTCTCTCTTACATTTCTTCCTTTAATGTAGTTCCAAAATTTTTTACTCCAATTTTTTCCACTTTTATTAATATCCTCCAACAATTTACTATTCAACTGCATCCTCTCTCTGTAATTATCCATTTTTGCATCTTCTTCTTTTCTAAGTACTTTTCCCATTTAGCATTAATATTGTTTTCACTTTCTTTGTTCTTAATAGCACACTTATATTCTCTGCATGCTTCTTTCCTATCTTTTACACTTTTACTAACTTTCTTTTTTAGTGCTTTTATTCTTCTGAATATTCCCAACTAAAGCTCTATTTGCCACTTTTTCTATTTCATCACACCAGTCCTTATACTCAACCCCAACAACTTTTCCATGGCTTATTCAACTTGTATTTTATACTCTTCCAACTTATTCTTATCATTCACTCTTTGTCCACATGTTTTACTGTTGTTTCTACCTTTATTTTTATCCTTCATAACATTACTAATCATTTATTTTACAATAAAGTTGTGATCACTATTATATACTCTCTCTTCATTATCTAACACCTTAATTTTCTGTGTTTTATTCATTCCCTCTTTCTCTACCAATACATAGTCTATTGTGTGAAATATATTATTACTAGACCATGTGTATTGTCCCTTATAAATATTTGATAAATTCCCAATGCTCAAATTTACTCTTCGACCAAATTCCTTCAAAAACTGATGATTCTTCTTATCTACATCATCAATTTCTTCAATATGTCCATTCATATTGCCTATAACCATTATTCTTTTCCCCTTTTTTTTGAAAACTTTGTATATCCTTAATTAGGCATTCATATATACTACCATTCCACTTTAGTACAGTTTGACTATTTCCAGTGGCTAGCAGGATTCATCACCTGTATGGATTGCCTAAAATCCATAAAGACAATGTTCCATTAAGCCTTATTATTAGTTCTAGAAATTCACCATGTCAAAATTTGTCAAGATTTCTTCTCGAAGTTCTTAGTCCATTGGTGTATAGAACACAGTCTTTCATCAGATATTCTAAGCACTTTGTAGAATTAGTCAGGAACATGTAAATGGAAAAAAATGGACATATTGGTAAGCTTTGCTGTGGAACGCCTGTTTACAAATGTACCATGTGATGAGGCATTGTCTATTGTAAAGAAAAGGTTATATGATGATAATAGTCTACAAACTAGAACAGCTCTGCTTATTGATAGTATAATGGAATTATTAACATTCTGTGTAACTACAAAATACTTTTAATATAACTCAGAATTATTTCAACAAAATCAAGGAATGGCCATGGGATCATCACTGTCACCCTTGCTCAGCAACATTTACATGAAAGAACTTGAAACCGCAACCATAAATAGTAAACCATGTCCACCTAAAGTATGGCTTTGATATGTTGATGATACATTTGTGGTGTGGCCACAAAGCAAGGAAAAATTACAGTCATTCTGGATGCACATTAATAGCATATCTCCTATAATTAAATTCACGATGGAATCAGAACAAGAACAAAAATTGGCATTCTTGGATGTTCTTGTGACAAGACTCCCTCAGGGCTAAGTAAAAACAACAGTGTATAGAAAACCAACACACACTGGCAAATATTTGGTATATACATCCAATCATACAAGAAGCACTAAACAATTAATTGTACTATCACTATGGAACCGAGCAAAGGAGGTTTATTCAGAAACCAGTGATTTGGAAAAAAAAAAGATTCACATAGAACAAATGCTTATGAAAAATGGTTATCCATCAGCAGTCATCAGAAAAACCTTCAATAGACAACTCAATGAGACAACAAAAGAGAAAACAGTTATTGGTACAGTAGTGTATCCATACATACCAGGAATGGCGGACAAATTAAAGAAACTCTGCAGTCAATATAACATTAGAACTGCTTTCCAATGCCATACCTCACTTCAAGGAATGCTTACATCTACTAAGCCTAAATTGGAAATGCTGAAGAACAAAAACTGCATCCATGAAATACCATGTGAATGTGGAAGGAAATATATTGGTGGGACCTGTCACACTGTTGAGCAGCGATTGAAGGAGCACAAACTTATGGTTAAAAGAGAAAAACAGATGTGTCTACCCTAGAAGATCATGGATGTACTAGTGACCATATTTCTAAGTGGGAAAATACAAAGATATTGGATAAAGAGGGAAAAAATGCATAAAAGAAAATTCAAGGAAGCCGCTCATATGACAATGGTAAATAATTCTATACGTCAATTCAGTGTGGCAATACACAATGTATAGAAGCCTCTAATTAATCTTGCTCTTAGGAAAAAATAATAATAAATAATAATAATTAGACTTAAAATAAAAATTGAAGGACTCAGGAGGATTTAAACCAACCCTCATATATAAATATATCAAATTTCTACTATTATATGTTGCCTTTGACAGAATAGCTAAGTTGGTAGAATGTTTGCCTTAAACTTGATATTCAAGAATATAAAGGTGTGAATTCAACTTCTAAGCAAATATTGTCACTGTGCATATAGGCCAGCAACACCTGAAGAATAATGGAGAATACTACTACTTGAAATGTTGTGTAATTACTAACCTGTGTTGTCTATTTGTGTGTTATTACTAACAAGTTGTTTGTATTTGAAAAGTTTAAATAAAGTTTAAAATTTTCTTTACATTCAACATTCACTCATAAATGATGGAAATAGTCCAACATATCATATCTCACAGATTGTATATTTCATAATCTGTATCCAAATGTGATGTTTGTAAGATAAAATAAATCATCATTATTGTTTTTAATATTGTATTTAAAATATTTTGAAAATATTATTTGCATATAGCTTTGATAATTATGCACATAATGAATGATCCAATATTTAAGAATTGGCAATTTAAAAGAATTAATATCAGCATGATATTTATGTGAAAAACAATTTATTATAAATAAATAAAATATTTAATCAAGATTTTAAATTGTATTGTAGTTTAACTTATTTACCATTAATGTTATTTAATTTTATAATCTAGTAAAAATTTATTTCCCTATAATGGTACTTCATTTAAAATATGAAAGATGGCCCTAAATGAGAATGTAGAAAAAGAATCATGACTTTCGCAGCAGTTGATGATTCTAAGGTAATCGTATTGATGATGAATGACAACAGCAAGAAGTTGATTATCTATGTGAGTCTTAATTTCCAAATTCTTGGATAGAAAGTATTTATTTACTAGTTGAATTTTTATATTGGACTATTTCCATCAGCCCATTATGAGTATTGAATGTCTTTAAAAAAACTTAACTTTTAGTTAAATATTCCCAATACCTTCAACTGTAAATAATAGCACATCAAATACAGATTTACGTATAACTATTTAATGCATTTGGATTTTTATTAATTTAGGATATGAAAATTTGACCATTAGTAATATTTATTTACAACCAATAATACATATTGTACAGTTTTACGATTATTTTAATATTGTTGAAGAATTGCTTGTGACACTTGCAGGATCTATTATGATGGTAGGTGACTTTAACATTCCTAAGTCTATAAATAATAAACATACTCATCTTGATTCTAAGTCATTAAGGTTACCATCTGCTGTTAATATGCTGAATCTTACACAATGTAAAGATATCTGTAATAATTATGGAAATACGCTAGATTTCATTTTTAATAATTTTCCATCTAACTTAAAATGCACTAAGTGTAATCAGCCTCTTTTTAAAGGAGTTGTTTTTCATTTATCTTTAAATATTGACTGCATATTTCAATATAGGAATGTAAAAAAACATCTATAATTTTAAAAGGTGTTAATCCAAGGATAGTTATTTGGGTTTGTACAAGGCATTTTAGCATGATGGCTGGGCATGTGTGTATAATTGCAATAATGTGGAAGATGCTGCTGTTAATTTTCAGAACAGGCTTACACAACATATAAATAAATTTATACCTAGTTTGAATGTTCATACTAAATATCCAGTTTGGTTCTCTATGGTTCTTATTAAAGGAATTAAGTGCAAACTAAAATTTTATAAAGATTTTAAAATAATGGCTTTTTATTTGACTGGAATAATTTTAGGATATATAGGTCATTTACAAAGATAATTAAAAAAAGAATTTTCAGGATTATTTAAAGAGAACTGAAAGTAATTTAGTAATCCAAAAGATTTTGGGGGATGTATTAAATTTCTTATATCAAAAAGAAATACTTTACAAAATAAAAATATAGAAATAGTAGTGAATGACTTTTCATCTTTATTCCATTTAAATGTGGAAAATGGTACTTATAGTAATAGTAATGATAATTTTAGTTATGAAACATTAAGTAATGTTAATAATGAAACTTTAAATTTTAATCAGATATCTTCAGAGTCAATTCTTTCATCTATCACCCAACTAAGAAATAAAAGAAGTGTATGGATAGGTAATATGCCATCATTTATTTACAAGGGTTGTGGACAGTTATTGACTCTTGTATTTAAACATTTATTTGATTTATCTCTGAACTCTAATACTTATCTTTCTTTATAGGAAGAAACAAAAATAGTACCAATGCACAAGAGGGGATCTAAAAGAAAGATTGACAATTATAGACCTGTATTTCTACTATGTATTACAACCAAAATCTTTGATAAATGTCTCCTTAAGCATTTATCTAATAATCTTTCCAAATGGCTTTCTAATTATCAGCATGGATTTATAGCAGGAAAATCAATAAATACAAATTTAATTATAATAAATGATATAATAGCATAAAATTGTGATCAGCAAAAACAATTAGATGTTATATAAGTAGATTTAAGTAAAACCTCTGATAGAGTGAGTCATGGGGATTTGTTATTAAAGTTAGCTGCATATCAATTATCAAACATTTGATTGAACTTTTTAAATATTCTTTATTGAATAGGTCTCATTGAACTTTTTTAATAATGAATGATCAAATTGTATTTATCTTATTTGTGGAGGATCACAAGGTAGTGTATTAAATCCTTGCCCATTTGCAATAATAACTTCAGACTTGCATTCTTTTATAAATAGTAAGAATATTCTTTGCTATGCTGATGATAGAGAAATATTTAAAACAATTTATAACTCATCAGATCATTTGGAAATACAAAATATGTTAGAAAGTTTACATAGATGGTGTGTTTAAAATGGTATGATTATAAATGCTAGCAAATGTAAAATTGTAGTATTTACTAGGAAACCTGGTAAAAGTTTATATAATTATGCATTCAATAATAAGCATATTTCCCAAGATATTAGTCATATGGATTTGGGAATAATTTTCTCTGCTAATGGATTATTTACAGAGCATGCTTCATATAGTGTAACAAAAGTGTATAAAGTATTAGATCCTATGTTAGTGATACCAGTACTTCATTATGGATCTGTTATATGGAATGCAGAGACAATTTCACATATTAATATGATTCAAAGTGTTGAACATAAATTTCAAAAATTAATACTGCTTAAAAAGAAATCAGCAAATTCAAGTAATAAATTGTTCAATCATAGACTTGTTAGAGACATGTTAATATTACAAAAGATAGTGAAAAGGTAAATAGATGTTTCTGAGCTGGAGACAAAGACACAATATACAATCCCCAAGTGGAATGGTAAAAATACTGAACTATTTTATATACCCCATTTTTATTCAGACTATTTGAAAAGATATATACTGGTTAGATTGCCAGATTTTTATAATAAATGTTTTAAAAATACTAACATTTTTCATTTGTCAAATAATAGCTTTCAATACTTATTGAGCTCTAATACCTATCAAATGTAAACTTTTTGGTATTTGGTGTACTGTATGTTTATATGTTAATAAACATTGAATAATAATAATAATAATAATAATAATAATAATAATAATAATTATTATTATAATAATAATAATAATAATAATAATTATTATTATTGTTGTTATTATTATTATTATTATTATTATTATTATTATTATTATTATTATTATTATTATTATTATTATTATATTTCAATAAAGGCTTTATTGAACTCAATGGTTTACACAAATTTACATCTAGAAAATTTCAAATTTAACATACAATGTGTAATATTAGGATAAACATATATTAAAGAATTTTTTATTGTTGTTGTTGTTGTTGTTATTATTATTATTATTATTATTATTATTATTATTATTATTATTATTATTATTATTATTATTATTATTATTATTATTACATGATCATCATCTCTTATACTAGAACAAAATTGTTATCAAACAAGGCAAAACTCTCCATACAGTAGTGCCACTCTGTGCTAACCAGAGTAATCAATGGATGCCAGAAGGTTTGTGCATAAAATCTCTATCTAATGCCTACTCATCCAATATTCCAGACTAGTTTCTGGCTTGTGGCCTTCATCAGTGAGGAGCCTTGGATGTGAGAGGACTGCATCTATATCTTTGGATCTAATTCAACCCTCCAGCAGCCACCTTTTATCTCTACTTAACTACAAAACTATAGAATGAAATTGAAAACACACTAATATTTTCAATCTAAGCTCAATAGCTTATATAGTCATATGGGTCTGAGTTCAGCACCCATACATTTTAGTGTCTTTGTCTCTTTAACAACCATAGCCACCACTATCCTATTAGGCAGGATTGGTGTTAAACCCATAAACATCACATAATCACCATCTTTTATACTAGCACATAATTGTTATCAAACATTGCAGAACTCTGCATACAGTAGTGCTACCCTGTGCCAACCTGAGTAATCAATGGATCCCAGAAGGCTTATGAATAAAATCCCTATGTAGTGCCTACTTTTTCAATATTCCCAGTCTAGTTTCTGGCTTGTGACCTTCATCAGTGAGGAGCCTGAATCTGAGAGCACTGCATCTATATCTTAGGATCTAATGGAACCCTCCAGCAGCTACCTTTTATCTCTACTTAACTACAAAACTATGAGAATGAAATTAAAAACACAATAATAATTTCAATCTAAGCTCAATAGCTTATATAGTCATATTGGTCTGAACTAGATAGGGATTTTATGCACAAGCCTTTTGACATCCACTGATTACTCCAGTTGCCACAGAGTGGCACTACTGTATGGATAGTTTTGTCATGTTTGATATCAATTATGTGTTAGTATAAAATATGGTGATCATATGACGTTTATGGGTTTAACACCAATTCTGCCTAATAGGATAGTGGTGGCTATGGTTGTTAAAAAAGCCAAAGACACCAAAATGTATAGGTGCTGAACTCAGACCCATATGATTATATAAGCTATTGAGCTTAGATTGGAAAATATTATTGTGTTTTCAATTTCATTCTCATAGTTTTGTGGTTAAGTAACGATAAAATATGGCTGCTTGAGGATTGAATTAGATCCTAAGATTCAGATGCAGTGCTCTCAGATCCAAAGCTTCTCACTGACAAATGCCACAAGCCAGAAACTAGTCTGGGTATATTGGATGAGTAAGCACTAGATAGGGATTTTATGCACAAGCCTTCCAGCATCCATTGATTACTCTGGTTGGCACAGGGTGACATTACTTTATGGAATGTTTTGTCTTGTTTGATTATTATTATTATTATTATTATTATTATTATTATTATTATTATTATTATTATTATTATTATTATTATTATTATTATTATTATTATTATTATTATTATTATTATTATTATTATTATTATTATTATTATTATTATTATTATTATTATTATTTCCGGTTTTCTAGTGTAAAGACGTGTTTGCTTGTTCTCTTGATTTTTTAACTTTTTAAATTTTTAATGATGGATTCATGTTCTATTTGTAAAGAACTTTTACAAAAAAATGGTAATTTCGTATCCTGCTTTGGTTGTACGTCCGGTATGCACTTTGCATGTGCATCTTTGAGTGATACTACTTACCGAAGAATGTCTATAAAAAAAGAAGCAAGAATGGAGGTGTGCTGCTTGTAGAGTTAGTTTTTCTAAGGCTAGTGATGTTTTGGATTCATCTATGACTGCTAACAATTCACCTGATTTAATTTTGGAGGAGATTTTGGATAAATTAAAATTATTGCCGGTGATTCACAACACAATTTCAGAGTTATCTCAAGCAGTTGCTAATTTGCGGACAGAAGTTATTTCTTTACGTGAAAATGTGGATCGGAATAATCAAGAAATAATTCGTCTTTCTAATTCTTGTACTTCAAATGAGAATGAGATTTTGTTACTGAAAGATAAATTACATTCTATGGAACGATTTAATCTAGATCATGAAGTTGAAATACAGGGTTTGCCTTTTCAAGAAAATGAAAATTTGCCGTTAATTTTAACTAACGTGGCGGACAAGCTCGGTGTTTCAGATGTCGCTATTGATTTGGAAAATGTTTTTCGTACAAAAAATAAATCAGGAGCTCCAGGTTTTGTTGTAGCTCGATTTAAATCACGAAATTCTGCCATACAGTTTTTAATAAATAAAAAATCTGTTTTAACAGTTTCTCAAATTTTGCCTGGGGTTAATAATAACAAACGTATTTATATTAATCAGCGTTTGACTCCATTCAATAGAAGGCTTTTATGGTTGGCGAAACAGAAGTTACGTTCTGGTCAAGGTTTTGCTTTTATTCATAACGGATCGGTGTATGTGAGAAAAGATTATAATTCTCCTCGTGTTTTAATTAGAAATGAAAGTGATTTGGAGTCATTCTGAAATTTATTTATTATGATAAATTCTGATTTGATTTCTCAGAAAAAAGATTTTGCTTCACTTAAATTATTTCATTTAAATATACGTAGCATTAGATGTCATTTTGATGAACTTGTAGTTTATTTAAATAATTTTCCTTTATTTCATTTTGATATAATTATTTTAACGGAAACTTGGATTTCTTTACAAGAACAAAATTTATATAGTTTGAATGGCTATACGAGTATACTTTCTCCTCGTATGCATTTACGATCTGGTGGTGTTATGGTTTTTATAAAATCCGGTTTAGACTTTTCTTTCATTATTCCAACATTTAATACTGCAGAATGTATTTTATTAACTTTGAGACTTCCTAAATGTGTGCTTTCTATTTTGGCTATATATAGATCATGTACAAGTAAAGTTTTGGATTTTGTTACTGAACTTGATTCTTTGTTATTAGATTTGGGTTCAGAATCTGCTGTTTTAATGGGTGATCTAAATATTGATTTGTTAAATAATGCTTGTAAGTCTACTATAGATTATTTAAATTTGCTTTATAGCTATGGATTTAGTCAAACGCTTTTTTCACCTACGCGTATAACTCCTATATCTCAATCTCTTTTAGATCATATTTTTGTTAGATTAAGCCGCGGTTTATTTTCTGATTCGTCTCTTTCTAAATTATTTCTTACAGATCATTTTGCTACTGAATTAAAAATATTGAATTGTATGGATAATATTAATGTTTGTGCATATGTTGAGAAATTATCTTTTTCTAAATTGAATTATTTATTATCTGTTCAGAATTGGGATGAGATTTTTATGATAGATAATGTAAATGATGCATTTTTGGGGTTCCAAGCTATTTGTTTAGATTTAATTGCTAAAGCAAAGTTTCATTTAAAATTGACAAGTAAGAATAGAAGAAGATCTCTTTGGGTGACAGATGCGCTGGTATGTAAAATTAATCAGAGAAATGTGTTAAAAGCTTTGGATGGCTCATCAGATGTTTTAAAAAAACTTAATGTTGAAATTAAGTCTGATATTAGAAAGTTGAAGTTTAGATATTATCAAGAATTTCTTAGTGATAAAAATGTTTCTTTGAAATGGAGAACAATAAATTCTTTGATTAAAAAATCTTCTCCTGATCGTATTAAATGTATTAAATACAATGAAAGTTTAATTGAGTTACAGAATAATGAAAAATATTTAGCTGATCGGTTTAATGAGTATTTTGTAAATTTATCGATGCCTGATGTGCCTGAGCAGATTTTGTCTTCTTATTCAAGTTTGTATTCTTTTTTATATTCTGATGTTTCTGAATCTCAGTTGTCTGTAGCAATTGATAGTTTAAAAAATGTCACTTCTTTTGGACTAGATGGTATAACACCTAAGATGCTTAAAGAAAATAAGGTTGCATTTTTGCCTGTTTTAGTTCATTTATTTAATTTATCTTTGCAGTCTGGATCATTTCCAGAATGTCTGAAAGTTAATGTTATTACTCCTGTTTATAAAAAGGGTGATTCTACTCTTATGGTCAATTATAGGCCAATTGCTATTATTTCTGTTTTTTCTAAATTATTGGAAATGATTGTTAGGGATCAAATGTTGTCATTTCTGTTTAAAAATAAAATTTTATCTGACTATCAATATGGTTTTCTTCCTGGCAGAAGTACATTAGATGCTTTAAAACATCATGTTCAGTATTTAACATCTTCATTGGATCAGGAACTTAAAACATTGGCTATTTATCTTGATTTATCTAAAGCATTTGATTCTGTTAATCATAATATTTTGATTAAGCGTTGCTACTTGTATGGTTTTCGTGGATCTATTGGTAGTTGGTTGGAGAGTTATTTAAATGATAGGAAACAGTTTACTAATATTTATGGTACTATCAGTGATGTGGTCTTGATTAATTCTGGAGTTCCTCAAGGTTCAGTACTTGGTCCTCTATTGTTTTTAATTTATATTAATGATTTATTTTCATTGAAGTTACATTCTAAGATTTTTGTTTTTGCTGATGATATTGCTTTATCTTGCAATGCTGTTTCTTATAATCTTCTTGAAAAATTAGTGAATGAGGATTTGGACTCAATTGGTAAATGGTTGGCATATAATTCATTGTTGGTCAATTTAGATAAAACAAAAGCTATTCTTTTTTCTTACAAGCGTACTTTTTTTTCTCTTAAGATTAAAATTTGCTGTAAGTATATTTTGCATTATAATAGTATATGTACTTGTGAGAATATTCCTTTGGTAGATAATTATTGTTATTTGGGAATATATATTGACTCCAGATTGTCCTGGACAAATCACATTACCTATCTTTGTCAACGGTTACGTAATTTAAACTATATGTTTTATTATTTAGTTAAATTTCTTCCTAGGTCTGCTCTCATTTTTATTTACATTGCCTGTTATCAGAGTATTTTATCTTACAATATCATTATTTGGGGTAATGCTTCTCCACATATTTTATCTTCTTTGCGTGTTTTGCAAAATTATACTTTGCGCATTATTTTTGGTAGATCTCGTTCCTCTTCTGTTCGAGATATTTATATTGCATTTGGTTTATTTGATGTAAATCACTTATATCAATATAGAGTTATTTTTGATATTTTTTGTGCTAAACCTTTTCTGAATTCTAGAGTTTATGTTCTAAATACTCGTCTTTCTAATAAATTTCAATTACCTTTACCAAAATTTTTTAAGGAATCTAGTAGAAGACAATATGTTTATTCTGGGTCAAAGTTGTTTAATAAATTTGTATATGAATGTTCAATTGATCTGAATAATATTTCTTATATATCATTCAAAAAATATTTGTGTCAATGGTTGTGTAGTATGTATTAATTTTGGCATTTATTTTATTTATTTAATTAATTTTATTTATTTCCTAAACTGTTCTTTTGAGTTTTTGATTGTATTTTTATTTAATTTATTTTTACATGTAAATTCCACACACAAGATTTTTCTTGTTTGGAGTTTTTAAATATTTGTGATGTACTTTGTTTTATTTCATAGAATAAATTGAATTGAATTGAATTAAATTAATTAATTATTAATTATTATTATTATTATTATTATTATTATTATTATTATTATTATTATTATTATTATTATTATTATTATTATTATTATTATTATTATTATTATTATTATTATTATTATTATTATTATTATTATTATTATTATTATTATTATTATTATTATTATTATTATTATTATTATTATTATTATTATTATTATTATTATTATTATTATTATTATTATTATTATTATTATTTATTATTATTATTTTATCTTTTTTATATTGCTATTATGTACCCATTGCTTGAGTGATCTTATATTTGGAAAACAGCCAAGAATTAAATGTATTAAATGCAATAATAAGTTTCATAAAACATGTTTGAAATCTAATGGAATAATATTGCATAAAAATGAAATAGAAATGGAGTCCTATATTTGTGATAAATGTAATCATTCAAATAGTAATAACGTAATGGAAGTCAATGAAAACAAAATGGAGATTATTGTATCAGATATAAATGATTCGCAAGACTTGGATATTTTTGGTCAAAATTTATTAGGAAATGAAGGTAATGACATTTCTAAATTAATAGAAATTAATGCTATATCTAATCGTGATTTTGATAAAGGAGAAAAAAATCTATCTAAAATGGATAATAATTGTTTATCTTGTGAAAAATCTACGTTTTTATTGAATAGAATTTTAAATATTGTTACAGATTTATCAAGTGAAATTAAATTATTGAAAGAAGAAAATATTACGATAAAAAATATGTTATTAAATGCATCTGTTAATAATTTGGATATAAATAAAAATAATGATTATAGAAGCATAGACAGAAATTCTGTTGTTTTTAATAAAAAAGAAAGTCAACTTATTTTAAAGCATAAAGAAAAGCAAACGCCTGAACTTATTGTTTCTGATTTAAATTTCCCTCCACTTTCTACTATAAATAGAAGTGAAGGAGTTGATCAATTAAAAAAGGAGGCAGTTTTTAGTGTCACTGATAGATCAAGTTCTAAATTTAATGAACAGCAGAATAAAGCAATTAAAGTGAAGGTTGGTCAGTCAGATATGAAAACAAATGTAACGTCAGATGAATCGTCTGGGATTTCTAATCAAGATAGCACCTCTAAAAACTCATATGCCTTTTATTTGAAAGATTGTGCAGATAAAGAAAATGATGGTTTTAAAACTGTATTTTATCGTAAAAATAAGAATAAAAATATTAAAAATTCAAGTTCTTCACCTATTATAGGAAATCAGGTTAATCATGTTTTAAAAGCTATTAAGACAAGAAAGAAATTTAAAAAAATTTTTCTAACTAGAATGGATAATGACACCTCTGTTGAAGATGTGACTGCTCATTTGAAAAATGTTTTAGATATAAATAGTGTGTGTTATAAACTGAATACAAAATCTAAAAAATATTCTTCATTTTATTTATCTATAGAGGAATCTGAATCTGATAAAGTTTTGGTTGGTAACGTTTGGCCTTTGTCAGCAGTCATATTGCCCTTCTATGGAGATTTAAAATATTTAAGAAATTTTAATGTTGATAGTACACAGGATAATGCTATATTAAATATTAATAAGATTATTGAAGAAAAGACAGAAGATATTATATTGACTGATAATGTTGATGAAATTAGCACTATAGTGCAAGATATAAATTTGCAAAATAATCTGTGTAATAAATAGCAATTCATGAATTGTTATTATCAAAATGTTCGTGGTCTTAGAACTAAGACAATTGATTTTAAATTTGAATTGTTATTAAATGAATATGATATTATCTTTTTAACAGAGACTTGGTTAAAAGAAGAAATTGATAATATTAGTATATTTGATGATAGGTATTGTGTGTATAGATGTGATAGAAATTATAATTATGAAACAAGAGGAGGTGGTACTTTGATTTCTATTAAAAAAGACATAAAGCATAAACAGATAATTATTAATGATAATAATATTGAATCTTGTTGGATTGAAGTTAGTTTAAAAAATAAAAATAAAATATTGTTAGGTACTATATATCTTCGACCTACTTTGTCAATGAATGATTTAGATGCATATTTAGTTAAGGTTGAGGATATATTGGTGAAATATAAATATGATATTATTATAGTTGGGGATTTTAATGAAGCTGATTACTCAAGACATAGTAATAAGAATGTTGATAATAGTAAACTTTATAGATTAAAAATTTTTGTTGAGTTGGTTAGTTTAATTCAACTTAATAGTATTATTAATTTTAGGGGGGTATGTTGGATTTATTGTTTAGCACTAAGAATGATTTGAAGTGCAAAGAGGCTGATCAAGCTCTTTTGCCCCCTGATCCTTATCATCCACCTTTGGAATTTGTAATAGATGGTTCTCATGAACATATAAAGCCTATGGTAAATAGTAAGAGAGATTACAAACATGGTGACTATTATGGCCTTTATAAAGCTCTTGAGGACATTGATTGGAATGTAATTTTGATGGAAAATGATCCAAATATAGCGGGAAATAATTTTGTTGGTATAGTTCAAAATTGTCTAGATCAATATATTCCTGTTAGGCATTATTTAAATACTAATAACAAATATCCTAAATGGTTTTCTAGGGAATTGTGTAAGGGCTTAAATAGAAAGCACAAATATCATAGGTTATATAAACTAACTAATGATAAAGAATTGTATAAGAAATTTAGTGGTTTGCGTGCTTATACTAAAACTCTTATGAAAAGAGATTATAATAATAATTTAAATAGAGTTGAAGAAAATTTTAGGAATAATCCACAAATGTTTTGGAATTATATAAAAGATCTTAATATTGTTGGAAGTAAAAGTTGTAGATATAATGTAATTAGGCCTTCTATGGATGATCTAGTCAATCATTTTACTAATATGTACTTAGATACTTCAAGTAATGATAATATGGTTGATATTAAATTTAATAAAGAAAGTTTTTGGAATATAGATGTTAATAAAATTGCAATTCCTGAAGTGTTTACTGCAATTTCTAAACTTAAATCGAAATCTTCTATGGGATATGATAATATTCCTAATTTTATTATCAAGGGTTGTGCTGAATGTTTGGTAGCACCATTGCATTATATTATTAATTTATCAATTGAGAAAACTATTATTCCTGATATATTTAAGATAGCTAAAATTATACCAATTTTTAAAAAAGGGGATAGATCTGATTCGGGTAATTATAGACCTATTTCAATTCTGTCACCTTTTGCTAGAATTTATGAAAGGTGTATTTATAGTAATATTATTGTAGATATGATTAAGGTATTACCTAGTTATCAGCATGGTTTTTTACCTGGTAGATCTGCTGAAACTAATTTAATGGTGATATCTGATCATATTGCTCATGCCTTATCTGATCAGAAGCAATTAGATGTTGTATATTTTGATATGACTCAGGCATTTGACAAAGTTTCATATATTAGACTTTTGTATAAACTTAAAATGTTGGGTGTTAGTCCTCATTTAGTTGAGTGGTTTTCCAATTATTTGAGGGGTCGAAAATCTTATGTACATATGGATAAAACTAATTCTCTTTTTTTTGATAATATGATAGGTGTTCCTCAGGGTGGAATATTAGCACCATTGCTTTTTAATGTTTATATGTGTGATCTTGATCATAGCATAAAAAATAGTATGATACTTACTTATGCTGATGATTGTAAGTTATTTAAAAGAATTATTACTTATAGTGATCATATTGAGGTTCAAAAGGATATAGATAGTTTTATTATATGGTGTAGGTATAACAACATGGAGATTAACATTAATAAAACATGCATTGTTTCCTATACTAATAAAACTGAAAAATCTGTTTATCAATATAAAATTGAGAATGGTGTTATTAAATATAAAGAGACTGTATCTGATTTAGGAATTATATTTTGTAGCAATTTTACTTTTAATGCACATATTAAATGTATTATTAATAAAGCATACAGAAAGATGGGCTGTATTTTGAGATATGGGAGAGATTTATCTATTTCCATAAAATATAGGTTACTTTTTTCTCTTGTTGTTACAGTTTTAGAATATAATTCTTGTATATGGAACTTCAATCTGATTAATATTCAGTCTAAAATATATAATATTGAAAAAAGATTTAATAAATTAATAATGGGTGAATGTCAAACTGTCAAAACAGTATTGAAAGAAAGGAGAATGTTGAAGGATATGATATTACTGAAAAAGTTGATTGATGGGAAAATTGATGTCAGTAACTGTATATCAAAAATAGAATTGAAAGTACCTTGTCGCTTATTAAGAGAAATGCAAACTTTCAAGATTAGTATATGTAAAAATACTTTCTTTGGTAAATCAGTTATTAATAGATTGCAAATGGTATATAATCTAACTTTTAATAATATTGATATTTTTTGCGATCAATTTGTGATGAATGTTAAAAAACAACTAAATGTATAGTTATGAACATATATGTATATATAATTTTATGTATTTAGCTTGTATTTGATTATAATTGTTTTTTTTTTTAATTTTAATTATTATCATTGTTATTATTATTATTATTTTTTTTTATTGTGTATTTCTGTTAAAGTGTAAATGTTGAAATGCACATAATAAATGGATATTGGATATTGAATTGAATTGAATTGAATTATTATTATTATTATTATTATTATTATTATTATTATTATTATTATTATTATTATTATTATTATTATTATTATTATTATTATTATTATTATTATTATTATTATTATTATTATTATTATTATTATTATTATTATTATTATTATTATTATTATTATTAATATTATTATTAATAATATTAATATTATTATTATTATTATTATTATTATTATTATTATTATTATAAAGATTTAATTTTTTCACAACTAAGCACATAAGACAGACTAGTACAAGAAGGTAATTGGAGTCATTAGTAATTCACTAATAGTTTATAATCCCTATTGACTGAGTGAATTATAGTTCTAAACTTTTGGTTGGTCAATTACAGAATCAGTAGTACAAATATATTTGTTTTTAAAAATTATACTCATTTTGTTCAATTTCTAAGAAGCAAATTAATAATTTGTCAGTTTATTAAAGTAAATGAAAGTTTAAAAAAAAAATTATATTTATAATTGACAAAAATAATAAATAGTGGACAACACAAAATCTATTTTTTTCAATCTATTACAAAATACAGCCTACATCATTGATTTCTTTTTGAATGTACTTTTCTGTAAAAAAAAAATAATTTTTACTAAAATCTGATCTAATCTTCTGAAATAATTATATTTTCACACATATTTTATGAAAATAATAATAAATATGTAAAAAAATATTCTAAAACACATATTTTCATTTTGAAAATCAAAATAAAGAACTTACAACTGTCAAAATAATTGACAAATGCTTCCTTGTGAAGAGAATAAGAAACAACCAATCAGCACCTAGAAACACAGGCCTTATCTTATAATTATAACTTTAAATTAAAATATCAATTTATTAGTTGTAAAATAATTATAAAGTTGGCAACATCATACAGTATGTTTTTCTTGATAAAATAACCATAAATTCATCAAAATAACATAAGAATTAGTGTTTTGAAAGTGATTCAAAACCACATAGAAAAATCTTTGGTGTACACTGTTTACGAGTATATAGAATGTCTACAATGATCATGTTTTATGTAATATATATTAAGAATATCATTCATTCTAGTAACGGTAAAATTGTGAAATAAATGAAATTCACAACTTGATAAATTAGTTGAGACCAGAAGTTCATGAAATAAAACTATGCACTACTTAAATTTGAAAATATCTTGATAGTCTTTATAAGTATTAATATAATACATTTTTTTATATATAGATGCCATAGAGAATTTTAATTCAAATAGATTATAATATCAGAATCAACTTGTTCAAATAATTGCATTTTATATTGTTGAATTTGGTATTTGCATAACTTATATTAGATTAAAATGTAAGTAATTCTGGAAAAAAAACACTTAATATGACTGCAAAATATTTACACATACTGAGTTTTTATGTTAAACTTCAAGGCACTTGACAAATTTGATTTACATGATATAAGTTTTAAATTTGATTTTTTTTTTTTATATTTATTTATTATATATATATATTGAGTACTGTTACAGAAAATAATAATAATAATAATAATAATAATAATAATAATAATAATAATAATAATAATAATAATAATAATAATAATAATAATAATAATAATAATAATAATAATAATAATAATAATAATAATAATAATAACAACAACAATAACAATGGGATGTAAACATAACTATTCTTCGTTGAAGTAAATAATTAATTAATGCTAGCAGGTATAGGTGTTAATTTCTTGTTGATTTCTTAAGAAAACAAAATTAGAATACTAATTAAATTAAGGGGTTATAGTGTTAAATATTTCTGGAGATTATAAGATTATTAGAAAAAAGATAAACAGAAAAATACAAAAACTTTACAAAATTATGTTGTTAATTCAAAAACAAAATGACAAAAAAAGTTACAATAAAAAAATTAATATGATAAAAAATTGTATAATTCAAAGCATTTTATTAATTGGTAAGTTATATTTGACGAAATTTTTGTCTGTGTTTTATTACATAAAAAATAAAACAATGTAAAATAATGATATAAAAAAGAAAGAGACTGAAAATTTTTTTTCAGAGGCTAAGCCTGAGAACATTGTCAAAAGGTCTATCATTCAGTAAATTAATTTTATCATTTAACTGAAAACAATGTAAAGATATTAATACAAGGGAGGAAAACATATGAAAGATATGTCTAATATGTTTTGGACCATTAATGCAAATGTATATAAAAAGAAAAAGAAATAATGTAAAAAATATCTCATTGACAATTATTACACCTTACTTATATTCTATACCACTGTTATGCGTCACTTACCTTTTAGTAATGGACTTGTCCATATTGCATCTTAACATGACCAGATTAAGCATTTATCATTACAGATTAATGAGTACATGTATAGATAAGATATAACCAATGACAAGAACAGGTCACTAGATGAAGATGTTCAGTGAATCCATTTTCTTCCAAACAAATTAAATAAAGAGGCAACAATAGATATTATACTTATTATACTGGTTGTCCAAATTTGATTGCAAAAGCAGTGAGACATGCTTATAGAAAACTCAAAACTACTAAATATTAAATATGATATGAGACAAGTTTTTATGCAACAACTGAAAGTTGCATTAAAGCAGAATACATCTGAATAAAAAAAACTTTTAAAAATGCTTTACAGTGAAGGATATGTTATTTATTTATGAAATAATTGTAGAAAAAAATTTAACATTTTGTTCTGAATTATCACTGCTGAATTTAATAAAATAGTTTAACGAATTTAATCATGTTGGATCTATTTAGTAAAACATTTTGATAGCTATAATTACTTTTTACAATAACATAATTGTTTCTATTGCAGTGCATTTAGTAAATAAATTAATAATTTTCCTGCAAGTAGATAAAGATAGCCACAAATTTAGTTTCTTATAAAAATTTACAGCAGATAATTAACTTAGTGGCAATCATTCCATTCTGAATTGAATCCAGTCTATTTTCCAGGTAGATGGCTTTCAATTATTTAGAATATTTTTATTTAGAAGCTCTTCCAAGAAGCTGTATGGAGGATGTTATTTTGCCATTGAATAACGTTTTGAATCACTATTAATTATATTAGGGTTTAAAGCCATATTATTTTATAAAAAATATTGGTGATTATTTTTCTTGAATAACTTTGTTGAATAGTTTTGATATCAAACTCTGGTATGTCTTGTGGAATCATATTTTGTTTTAAATATGTTAAGATCAAATTCACCATCCTGTTAATTTTAGGCTTTAAAGTCTCATATAAGTTGAATAATCTTTCTAGCACTGAAATATTTAATAGCATTATATCTTCCTTTGTAAAGTATCTTCACCCAAACTTATTGGGTAAAACATACATTGTCTTGTTACATAAAATACTTGTAACATATAAATTGTCAGAAGAAATAAAAACATAGGTATGTAAAATAAAAGTTTCAAAGCAATGATAAAACATCATCTGAACACCGAAATATAAATTACTCATAATCCCTAAACATCTACTAAAGGGTTTATATTAGACATTGGAAACACAAATCAATACTGTTAAATATATCGATTTCCTATTGATGATACGAGACCTTTGACATCATTCATCATAATTAAAAAATAATAGGTTTTTTTTTTCCACACTTATTTCATCACACAATTGGTTAAGTCTTGGTCACAAACATCAATTTTGAAGCAAAATTAGATTTAGATAAGTATAAACTATAATTTTATTTAGCATCACTGACAATGTCTAATTATATATATATATATATATTTATATATATATATATATATATATATATATAAACATTACAAGTATAAAGCTAAACTAGTCAATATAAAATCACAACTACCCCAAATCCAAAATTAAACCAGACCAGCATAATTTGGAGTAGTTTTGATTATATATATATATATATGTGTGTGTGTGTGTGTGTGTTTTATTGTTTTTATTATTGTACAACATATGTATTTATATTATGGATTTTTTGGAAAAAAATGTTGAAAAAGGAAATTGACATGGAAGCATCCAAATGAAGGTCCAACAAAATTAGATGATATTTTGACTAACAGAAAATACATATTTCAATATTGTAATGTTCTTAATGAATTCAACACTGGAAGTGATTATTAATAAGATATAAGATACATGTTAATGCAAAACTATAGAAACAAAAATTATTAAGAAAAAGAATATTCACAATTGATATGCCTAGTCTTCAAAAGCATTCAAAGGAATTTAAATTAGAACTTGCAAATTATTTTTAAATATTACCTAATGTTGAACATGATTCACATTTAAATAAAATTAGTAGGAAAATAGCTGATACACTTTTAAAAACTGCAAAAAAGACAGCTAGTAAAAAAAGCAGCAATTGTCCAATAAAATTTCTATGGAGACTAGAGAATTTATACAGAGAAAAGGAAGATAAAATATAAAAATCATTGATTAAGAAAGATTGAATATTTTGAATTTTGTAAAATGGTGTGAAAATGAGTTGATAATGATATAAGAAAGTATAATTGTGAATTAGAAAGGAAAGCTGTAGAAAAGAACAAATGTCTCACGAGTGCAAAACAACATTTTGGTATTGATAGGTAACATATCTACAATAAAAGAAAAAAGATGGAATTATTACTAAAAAGAGAGATGATATCATGAAATGAGTAAAGGAGTTTTATCAAGAACTATATAGTAATAAAGAAAAAAGTACCTCCTAAAAAAGTGAGACATGCAATTAGATTTATGAAGAAGTGAATACCTTCAGGTAATGATGGAATTATAATTCATATATTAAAAAGAAGCAGGTACAGACATAGAAAACTTTATGGCAAAGTTATATATCAAATGTTCAAATTATATAGATGTATCAGATGATTAAAAGAATGCAGTATTATTATTAATATTTCAAAACAGTGATAAAGAAGATATTAGAATCAGACTTTTATCAGTTTTTCATATAAAAAAATTACCAAGATAATTACAACTTCTCTACAGAGAACTTTAGATTTCAACCAACCAAAAAAACAAGCTGGATTTAAAAGTGATTTTTGAACAGCGAACATATCCATGAATTGAGAGGAGTTGTAGAAAGAATCAAAAAATATGAGTTTCCATTATGCTTTGGATTTGTAAATTATGAAAAGGCATTAGATTTTATAAGCATTTCTTTAGTGATAAAAGTATTGAATCATCAAGATATAAACCCAGGAAATTATCATTTTCTGAATAATATTTATAAAAATATAACATCAACAATTAGATTACATAAGGATACTAGGAAGGTTAACATTGAGAAGAATTTAAGACAGAGTGACACTATGTCTCCAAAACTTTTTACAGCAGTACTGCAATAAGTATTTTGTAGATTAAAATGGGAAGTTAAAGGAGTAAAAATAAATGAAAATTATTTATAGCATTTAAATTTTACAGATGGCATAGTTACTTTTTTTTTTTTACAAATAATGCTTCAGAGCTTCAGAAAATATTGCAAGAGTTATCAGATGAAAGTAAGAAATTAAGACTAAAGGTAAAAGTTAAAAAGATTAAAGTAATATTCAATTGATTATCTCAAATAATGAAAATAAAGATTGATTATGATGTATTAAAAGAAGTCATATCCTGGTCGATTACCACTACAGATGGAAACATAATGGATGAAATTAATTATAGAATTATCCTTGGTTGAAATGCTTTTGGTAGAAATAACATTTTTTGAAAATTTTTTTTAGTAAATGTGTTTTACCAATTCTTACTTGTGGATATGAGGTATGAGCACTTAATAGAATGGTAATCTAGAGACTTTATATCATTCAAAGAAATATAGAGAGATGCACATTAGGAGTAACAAGAAGAGATCAGAAACACAATACATGGGTGAGAGAACAAACAGGCATTACTGACATTGTTGAAAGAATTAAAATACAGAATTGTAGTTGGGCTAGATATATTGCTAGAAGAGATAATAGACAATTGAAATCTTAAACGGAATTCCAATAGATTATAAAAGACCCAGAAAGAGATCACATCTAAGATTGATAGATGAAATGAGAAAGTGTGCAGGGATGATATGGAGAAAGGAGGCTAGATATCGGAAAAGATGGATTATACTTGGAGATTATTTTATCCTACAGTGGATTGATAATGGTTGAAAATAAAGATGATATATATATATTTGTATGTGTTTAATAGTAAAACTATTAGTTTCATTTATATTTATTAATATACAAAAATAAAATCACAGGGGAAAAAATCACCCAATTGGTTTGGAGTTTTGTAAGTAAAAATAATATAATCATTCAATAAAATCGGTTGCCTTATTGATAATCAGAATTCTATTGAATATTTTTTTTTTTTGAAGTTTTAATTTTATTTCATAGCGCTTATCATAGCGATTTATATTTCCCGCGATTTGGCGCAGTTAGTAGAGCATACCAGGTCTGTCGCTCGAACATCTAATGAATCCCGAGCAATAAAGCCATAAGCCTTTTTATAGCGATTTACAGTAAGCTGTTTTATAGTTAATCTAGATGGCGATCCAATATTGATCGGTGAATAGTATCTACCTTTTATTATCTGGAGGATAAAGATCTTTGGTATTATAATCTTTAGAATGGAAGTAGATGTGCTGGCGGTAAAAAAACAAATATTGAATGTAATATAATACGACCTTCACCATTGATGACGGAAGGGTTATACTAGTGTGAGTGCTGAGAGCAAACACTTTTACCTAGTCATAGTGATAGCGTATTTCTTTATTTCTTTAGAAAGGTAAAGTAGAATTTTATAATTATTATTTTTAATTATTTACAATGTGTTAGATCGCGTTAACAGATATTTATCAATTCTTTACATGTTATTGGAATTAAAGAAAGCCTACATTAATACTATTGATAAACTGTTTACTTTCTATTTGTATTCAACTATTTTATAGAAGTTAGGTATTTAATGTCTGGTGGGAGATATTAAAACGAAACTGAATTAAAATAAATAAGTAAACGAGTTTTGAGACACTTTAATTGTTTTTATTGGGAATATCTCTAAATAAAAATAGTAAACCTGGTGAGGGGGATAATATATACATACGTATATTTCTATTTCTGTTGTAAAACTTTCTTTTTGTTTTGCAGAATAGAAAAAAAAAAGAAAAATAATGTATAGTTTCATACATTTTATTATTAAACATGAAATTCTAATTATCCTCTTTTATGAGAATAAAACAAATAAAAAGAGTGACCGATTTATCACATAATCCGTTTTCGGAATCACGTTGAGGTAAGATATATTTCAGCAGCAAATTAGCAGACAGAACAAGGCAGTTTAATTTGTTTGATTAGTTTGATATTTTTTGTTTTGTTCTTTTAGTTTAGAAGCAACCCAAAAATATTTAAGGTTTGGTTATCTGGAATTCTTAACATATTTTGTTAATTGCTTAAACCAAGAAATTTAATTTATAATAAAATGAAGTGCAGTATTACACAAAAAGTAGAGGAAGTAATATGATATTGATTATTTTGAGTATCAATTTAAAAAGTCAGATGCCTTGCTCAGACTATCGATGGGACTGACAGGTGGTGGATAACTGTGAATTAAATATAAAGTGTTCTGACTAAAAGTATTTTTTCTACATTGTTATGTAGAATGTTTGCTAATAGAAGGCTAGGTTTTTTTTTTCTTTTCCAATGACATTAGTTATTGCAGAGCTCAATCTAACCTCTCATGTCATGGTCATCTAACTATATTAACCAGAACAATGAAATTGTGTGTTTGTGCAACCACATATACAGTATTTTTTTTAATATTTTATTTAAATATGAAGTGTTCTTTGTACACTGAAAGGTTTACATTGTACTTAAATCATACAGATTTAAAAAAGGGGAACACATTCTGCACAGTCCTGATAGTCATGGTGAGTTATTCATTTGGAAACTCAATATTTTCCCAAGTGTCTCTGTGTAACAGCTGAGGTGCAATGGCTGAGTCTCTGACTTTAGCCTGTGTGAGTAGCTTGATGTAAATCTGAAGTGGAGTATTTTTTAAAATATCCAAATATTAATTTGCATCTGGTTAGCCATAAGGTGAAAGTCAAGAAGATGTACAGTCTGATTTTGTTTTGTTTTTTATCTCAAACTCTTCAGAATTAAAAAAGTAAAGATGGGATTAGTTTATTATACTGGCAGTTTTTATTTGTGATTTACAGTTGAGACAGTAGAATTACTAATGATTTAGTTGGAAATGAATCTGATTTAGGAGTTTTATCTGCCTAAGATTGTATGTCTAAGAAGCGATATTTAGAGATATCTTAGCATACCACCATTATAAGGAACCTAAATATGTAGTGTAAAAATAGCTTGTCTCATACAGTCTATTTGGGTTGTTTCACTTGGTTAAATACTCATTACAATATTGGAAGTAATGATTAATAATAATAATAATAATAATAATAATAATAATAATAATAATAATAATAATATTTATTATTATTATTATTATTATTATTATTATTATTATTATTATTATTATTATTATTATTATTATTATTATTATTATTATTATTATTATTATTATTATTATTATTATTATTATTATTATTATTATTATTAATATTATTATAAGGAAGTGTAAAAACATGAGGGAGGGGTAGTAGTAAAAGTAAAAACTATAAATCTAATTTTTATTTTAAGTATAACTATATTAAAATTACTTCATGTAAATTATTCAGGAGCTGTCAGGGGTTAAGAATGCTAGAGTTGCTGTTAGTGAAACTCATTTCTCAATGAAAAAGGTTTAATAGAAATGGCTACAAGATTATTGGAATAATAGATCAATCATTGAAAAATTAACGCATGATATTAGATTTACTATGAAGTATAATTTAATATATTGTATTCTTTAAAATCCTATTTTTATCAATGAAAAGCTAATTGTGTTAAATCATGCTTTGCACACTGATATTACTATATATCATATTAATTTCTGCAATTCAACTTCAGATTCATAGAAATTAGGAAAGGATAGAACTCATTCCTTTCTGTAATATTTCTTCTTGGAAATTTTAGTGCTTCATGTTGGTATAAATAGTGGATGTTGGCCTAAAGTTGTTGGAAATAATGATGTAATGCAAATTGTCTGTGGTCACTGAATTTTTGGACAACACATGGATTGAATTTCACAAGCACTTGGTTTAAGTAGAAAAACTACTATAAAGGAACATGGATGCATTCACGTTCATAACAGTGACATTTAATAGATTATATTATAATTAGGAGTTAGACTATAAAAAAATTAATAAATATAAAAGCAATTAAAAATGCAAATTGTTTGGAAAGACCATAGATTAGTATGCTTCATGATTAAAATAATAATTGCACTAAAATGCAAATATTATTCCAATCTAATTTCCAAGAAAATTTTTCATTGTTTAAAATTCCCTACTATAACCACTTAACTCTAAAAATGCTAATATATAGCTGTATAAGAAACATTCAATTAGCTTGAGGAGTTTATTATAGATACAAATAAATATCTTCATAAGAATCAATGAAAACAGAAATCATAACTATTTTTTGGATAATGATATTATTAGTGATTTGAATACAATGTAACATAAGGTATTTTTTGCTTAGGTGAATAATCAATGAGATGTGGAACATCTAATAAATACAGTGATCTATAGATATAACTTCAATGACTGATATTAAATCTTAAAATGAGTAGTGGAATAAAATTACAAAGACAATACAAATATTCACTGATCAAAGTCACTCTAGATCTTTTTTGATGCACTAAAAGCAACATAACCTGAAGAACAGAATCACAAACCCATTACATCCAATGATGTCATTTTCTTATGTGATGACAATATTTTGAACAGGTGGAAAGAGTTATTCTGGTCAAGTTTTAAATAATAATACAAGAAATGAGTTGATGCTTTTTAATTATCTATCCATTTTATCTTCTCATTTAGATTTGAACAAAGATCTCCAGCTTACTAAAGTAAAAACAACTATTTGTAATCTAAACTAGAAAGGTTTTGATCATGATAAATTGTCTTGAGAAGTATCATAATATTGTGGTGATATGTCAGCTCAAAAATATTGGATTTTTAAGGAATATATGGATGCATGAAAGTTGTGCCTGATCTTAAGGATGCTTTTATAATTCAATTTTTAAAAATAAAAGATAGATAATATTGGAACAATTTTCATAAATTGCTACCATTTTTTATTATATCAATGGCTATTTTCAATGATTTTGTTGAATTGGTTGTGTCCACTCATGAATAAATGTTTACCTGAGATGTAATGTTAAGAGAATCAAAAAGCACTATACATATGATTTTTGTTGCCAGACCAGACACATATAAAAAAGCATTGAAAATAAAAGTGATATATATATATGTGTGTGTTAAAACGAAGATTTGCACGGGTTAAATATATAAAATACATATTTTGCTGGTTCATCCTTGTTAAAAACTTTTAATATTAATATACTGACGTCAGTATATTAATATTAAAAGGTTTTAACATGGATGAACCCGCAAAATATGTATTATATATATATATTGTAACCCTTTGGTCTATATCACCTATAAATCGGTTGTAGAGGAGAAGAGATAGTTGTGGAAAGAGGAAGAAAAAAAATTTTTTTTTGGAATGTAGGAAAAATTAAAAGCTTTATTGAGAAATCATTAATTAGATAGCTCAGAAATAACATATAGAGACAGTTTGTAGAAAATATAGCTGGCATTATTTAATGCAAGGGGGAATGATTTGATTTTTTTTTCTACGCTGTAGTAATGATTTGCCAATATAATGATGGAGAAATAAATATTTATATAGCTGGGATAGAGTTTTGTAAAGTTTAATGTCTATCACTAAAATGTTGGTGAGAATTGAAAGTAAAATGATTATCAATAGCTTTTGTTTAACACCTTCTTTCGGGAGAATAAGCTTAAGAGTTATAGAAAATAATAATGGGAATTTGTGTTATGATTAACATAGATTATAATTAATATTGCGTTTGTAATTATAAGAAATTGTAAGAGATATTTTGTATTCATGTAGTCTAAATAAGCAATTTTCTATTAAATAATCTACAGATGTATGTGTGTGTGTAATACAGATATATGAGTTGACATTTTTTCTTTCCTTTATAGAAATTGATACCATTTTTTTATATTATTTCCTGACAAGTGTGAAACAATGGAAAAGTAAATGAACTGTTGTAATTTATTATTAGTAATTCAAAAATCTAAATCTAAATGGGAAAGTGTTTACATCAAGAGAAGTGTAAAAATTGTTTTACCAAAAAGATTTAAAAAGCTTTTCAAAATCTTACAACTGATAAATGGTTCAATTGTTTGTTCTGAGAATGGATTTTTTTAGAAAATTTGGAAGAGGACCACCTGTGGAGATAGGAATTGGCCGATGTTTTTTTTCCCCTCTCTATTCCTTTTGCTGGAAAATATAAAAGGGGAGTTGGAGAAAATGACTGGGGACTTTTTAAATTTTTTGCTAGGTGGGGACTTTTAACTTTTTGCTTCTTGCTGAGAGAGCAGTTCAATTATCTCCGAATTTTTATTAATTTTCTGTCTCAGAAGTGAACAATGTACTTGAGTTGTATAGTTACCAAAATATGAATTTCTAATTCTTATATCAACGGTGTGCATGTATTCTTCCTGAAGTTAATCATGAAACAATCAGCCTTCAATAAGACATTTTTTTCTGAATGCCAGAGTCTATCGGTTTTGCTTATTAAAATTTTATTTAAGGAAAGAACTGTCACACTATGGTATAACTATAAAGGATCAATTTATATTATCATAATTGTCTGGCTGGGTAAAATTCGTAAAAAAAAATAAAACTACAGTAAACTTCTGAATAATATTAAAGAAAAGTTAATTCATGTTTGGTAATGAGAAGCCACTTGTTGTATGTACTTTGAACCTTTGAAAAATGGAAAAGAAGAGGAAAAAACAAATGAGTTCGATCCCAGAAAGAAACCAGCAAAGTGGAAGGTAATTAACAAAACTCTTTTTAAGATTTATTAATTGTCCTGCAGCTACCTTCTGATTTAAAATAACTCTTCATTTTCTACATTTGATTTAAAATAACTCTTCGTTTTCTACATTTGATTTGAAGGTAACTCTTCATCTGCTACATTTGATTTAAAAGTAACTCTTCATCTTCGACATATAATTTAAATATAACCCTTTGTTTTTCATGCATTCTGATTTCAAAAAGGATGTCTTCATCTTTTTTATCTATTGTGATTCAAATAACTATGTGCGTTTTTAGTATACATCTGATTTAAAATAAATGCATCTGATGTGCGTTTATAACTGCTATCTCCAAATAAAATGAACTGAGTACAATCAAAGGAAAAGATATTAGAAAGAGACTATAGTAATGTTTGGTATTATTCTATATTTTAATTCGTTTATATAATATGTTATTTTTTTATTATTATTTCGTTTTATAATATGTACACGTTTGATAGAAATGTTTTTTTGTTGTACCACTAGAATATCTTAATATAATAAGTTTTTTATTATTATTTATGTTTTAAAATATGCAAACGGAAAGAGAAAAAGAATGATTTTGATCCCATTGAAAAGATAAGTGCTTACGTAGATTTAAATTTAAAGAGAAGAGAGAATGATATAGAATACCTTTTATATTCTTAACAAATTTTTATAGATATTTGTGCTTGATATTAGGTATGAATGATATGGATGATTGTGTGGAAAACCGCAGTTGTGCTATCAGTGACGATGATCTGCTATTGATATAGGTGTAGGTGGTATGTAATCGGCTCGGTTGTTTAAGATTGAAGTGATTCATACATGTTTTAATTCGGGATCCAGTTAGTCTTTGTCATTTATTTAGACTGTAATCAATGTATGTGGGTGCATGTATAAAGCAGTAAATGCTTAATATTATTGAGGTAGAGTTATCATGCCACCTCATGGATGGAAAATAGCTGTCTCATGATTGATTTACCATGATAGTTGGAGATGACTGAGTTTCACTCCATTTATTCTATTAAAGATAGGGAATTATTAATAAAGTTATTGTTGAATTGAGGAAAAGGTTTTGCATGCCCATTATGAATAAATGTGTAGGCTGGAGCTCCTCACACATTCTAAGTCTTAATAAAAGATTTCTCTCCCCCGAGCTGAAGCAAACAATTGGAGTTAGGAGTTCAAGTTGTCGTTGGTTTAGTTTTAATTTCCCTTATCCAGACACTGTTGTGTGTACATTATATATATATATACTGCATGGTATTGAAAGATCTAGAGAGTGTTTTCTGATGTGGGACAGAGTAAAATTGTCCTGACAGGATAAGGATTCAGTCAGATAGAGGTATGATGAGGAATGACAAAGATTTTAATTGGTAAACTAACCGATCCATATTGATTTTGTGAATATGATAAGTTGAGAGCTGTCGAGCTGGATCAACAGACTGACCTATTAAAATATCTACGATTAAAAATGTAAAGATCTGACGGGCATTAACGTCAAAGTGTGGGTTTTTGAATTTAAACCAATCCACAAGACCAGTAAAAGTTTTTTTTATATATTATATGTTATATCACCCTTTTTCATAAGAATAAAAAGAAATTATTAATTAATAAATGATATGGAAATTTCTGATTAGTTAACATTGCTGATTAGAGTAAGTGAAACAAGGTATTATTTGGAATAGTCCATTGACAATGTTTACAAATAAAAAGGGGAGTATGAGTTTATAGGTTTCTTCTCTTTCGAGATGTAGATTTATTAAAGCTAAAAGAAATATGGAATTCTGATTCCATGCGTAAGTGTGTATTAATTCTGTGTGTTTATCTTAACAAATAAATGGGTCAAAAGCAATAAAAAAGTTATCTAAAAAAATATATATAGTAATTTTAAACATGTATTCAAATCATAATATTTAGTGGATCTAAAATATATATTTAAGTGTAACCATATTATATTTGGGTATGTTTTATTTTAATTCTTGTTCATGTAATAAAGTTTTACTATTGTTATAAGTTACATTGTGTCTTGATGTTTCCAATATCTACAGAATTTTTATACAGCACCTATATTTTAAGTAGTATTAATTTATATTTAAATTTAATTATTCATTTTTCTATTGATGATTTATTTCCACGTTCGATTTGCAGTAGTCATCACTATATTATTTCCATATTCGATTCACATAGTTAATTTTATATTGACAATTTATTTTCATGATTGACTTACGATGTTGATTTTTATATTGATTATTTCTATGTTCGATTTACATAATTCAATTTTATAAGTCACTTTTCTATAATTCAGTTTCACATGATTTATTTTTATAGTTAATTCACAAAATCTAATTTTGTGATTTATTTCCAAAATTTAATTACCAATAAATTTTGATTGATTCATCTGATTAATGTCTATGATTTACTTCCATAGTTTCTTTAGCATTATAGAATAGATTTAAAGTTATTAATTAAAGTTTGGTTAACATATTAGATATATAGAATAAAATGACAGGGATTGGTCAAGTTAAATTTAGTCAATTTTATCTTTTGGTTCATGGTAATGTTGTGAATATTGGGAGCAGACATAAAATCCCTTTCCTGCTCTCGGTGTTTAGAGTGATTCCCAATGGTAACTTCATATCAAAATTTGGCTGAAAGTATTTGGAATCATATCCCTTACAATGTAATTGTGTGTAAGTGCATCTTTTGACAGATCTAGACCTTGAGAAAGAGCAGTTCAATTATTAATCTAAGAGCTAGTTTGGAAGTCAAGTAGCATCACATAATCAAATTATTATACGGTTGTAAAAGTAGGGATCATAAATTGATAGTCGATTGACAGGTTAATTTATATGTTTAAAAATAAGATTAGGGGTTCTCTGATCAGAGAACATAACACAGACATTCCATGTTATATAATTGTAGCTAATTTAAAGTGATAGATGCTGAGAACGAAAAATAAGGTAATGGAATCAATTGATTTAGATAATTTTTTTAATCTAGTGTTAAATTAAATGATAAATTTATATTATGAACATAGATTATGAGTCCTCTGCATCAATTACTGATTCATTTCTAGTCCGATATAAATGAGAAATGTATATAATAATTTCTGTAGTTACCACTCGAGATCAGATATCTATAATAAAGTTATGGGAGAAAGTTGTATTATTATTATTATAGATTTGATAATAAATTAATTATGAAATATTTGCATGACTCAACTGAGTTTGAAATTAAGACCACGTAGATCAGATGGTTTTATCAATATCATTGTTGTTATTAATTTTTTTCAGAGACAATTTATTTTCCTTCTCCAGTATTCTCTATAGTCCTAAATATGGCTAATGATGATGATCTCTGGTGGGCATTACAATTTATAGCTGCAATTTGGTGCCCCAGGTATAAATTAAAGTTTATTGATGTTAAATGAGTGAAAGAGTGTGCGGAGAAAGTTGAGGCTACAATATATATATATATATATAGTAACATAAATAACGTAGATCAAAAGAAGCCGATAAAATATATTACCACTAGGACTACCTGAGTCAAAAAGGCTGTCTAGCTAAATATTATAAGATTCATTATCAAAATGATGAGTAGGAACATATTAAGGATCATTGGATTAAATAAATCATATTAAGGAGACTCATACACATAAATAGTCATCAAAATTTATTACTTTCAATAATCAAGTACATATTAATTATCAATAAAAATATCAATGGCTTAAATTCGTCAATTTCTACTTAAGATTTCTAAAGATATCATAATATCAATAATTAGAAAAAATAATGCTTGGAGACTAGTCATTTAAGGTGTCTGGCCTATTTCAAACCCTAGTTAGGCAGCCATTGTATCATCATCAATAAACAAGTAGAAACTATAAACAAATTATTAAGGACAAACTATTATAACTCAGGAAATAACATCAAGTGGGTGAGTACATTGATAAGTCACTAAAATAATTTCTCAATAAATCCAACAGTAGATTTTACCCACTTTCATCTTTTGGTTTGATGCCAAGTGCATATTTAAGTAAATAACAAGTGAATATGGTCTAGCAGGGTGCCACTAGATTATCTGAACCTAGACACAGTTATATCTTAAAACCTTTTCACATGTACTGGGTTGGAATCCCTTTTTGGTACTCTATTTCTAACAAAATAAAGGATTTTGCTTTTAGATCCATATCACTTTATGCACTAACATTTAGGTAAACATAAAACATCCTTAAACTAAAGTGGTGTATAAAAATCCATCAGGCAGAAATCATTTTCTAGATCTTAACATAATAAATGCATTTCAATATTTTTATAAGTTTTACTAGCTCAAACTATACTATTAATTTAGGATGGCAATTCACACATCCTTGCATGAGGTAGATGATGGAATGGTGCTTGTTATAATTATTCATGAATGTCAACTGAATACAATGAAATCACTTATTTATCTATGGCCTTTAATCATTTATTTAGCACATTAATTAAAATGTGATGATGATGATGATGATAATGATAATAGTTCCATCCACAGCTTTAGGACTAAGCCTAATCATAAAACTTAATTTTTAAAGTAATTCAAAACTATTGTTTAATATTAGTATATCTAATTAGATCTTAACTAATTAATCTTCGCCATTGATGATGAATGATCACAACTAATAAAGAATACTCTCAATGAAATATATACACCTCGTTTAATAAGACAAATTAACATTTATTAATGCATTACTAACATATACAAACAATTTAAAGATAAAAATTAAAAATTAATATGAACAATAATGATAATAACAATAATTGATTATTTGGCAATCATTATATTAATTTTAAGTTTTTCCCCTCTTTCCCAACAAAGGTATAATGTATATAAAATTGGATACTAAATTTGTTAAAGTTTTCTCTTCATAAGAAAATATTTCATTTAAAAAAAAATAAACACTATTTTGGAACACATACTTTGGATCTTTATACATCTAAACTTAATATATAAAGTACAATAGTTAAGGGGAAAAAATGTTAGTAGAATTGGAAAAAGAAGATTTCCAGAAATGAGTTTTTAAATTGCTTCTCCCCCTTCCCGCTAACCTTGGAAATCACTATTCTTTAAATCAAAACAAAAATAATCTAATATTTCCAAATGCTATTTATTTTTCCACATTCATACAACATTATATACATGTGGCAAGTATTGTTATATTGTTGTGTATGTGTGTGTTTATCCCATTATAACTAAAATATTATTTAAAAACAAAATAATACACAAAAACAATTTTTTACATATTAACAAACATTTCATAATTTTACATTGGTATACAATAATACCCTTTAGAAAATAAACTTCATTAATAAGTGGGGTATAATAGTTTTAGCATACATAAAATTATTACTCAAGGGTATAGCTATTATTATTGAAGAAATTTTTTGGTTTCAATCGATTATGGTTGTTTTAAAGTTCTAAGAAAAAAAAATAGAAAAATTTATCTCTAAATATTATGAATAGTCTTTGAGATCATAAAAAGAAAATAGATAACAAAAATTCATATTACCAGTCCCAAGGGTTCAAATTTAGTTTTTTAATGTTCATACTTTTGCAGCAATCAATTTCTGCAGTTTGCTAGAATGGTTTTTTTTTCTTGAGGCTTGTAATTATTTCATAGTGATGGTGATATTATTTGCCACTGGAACTTTTTCTTCCCTTCCTTGTTAAGCATAATTCTTCCAATAGAGTATATCAGTTGTTCTCACATTTATAATTTTTACTAGGTTTAAATTCAGTCATTGGAATAATTGTACTAGATGATTTAATACTTATCAGTCGATTAATCATTTTCCTTCAGCTTTCAAATGCAGGTGAATGTTTTTTTTACCGAAAAAATTGCATTTCTTTCAATCAGTCAACAGATGTAGAATATTTAATTTCAGACAAGACATTTTTTCTTTCCTATATGATATGCTGGTTCTGGAAGGTCATGGGATTTCCCAGATGAGACCTATATTTTTTTTCTAGCCTGACATCCTTATATTTTCAATCTTCAAAAAACTTTATATTAAAAAAAATGATTTAAAAAGGATATCTGGCAGAATTAAAATGCTTGTCTTACTTAGTTTCAATATTTTTAAAATCTCATCCACTGATGTTTTCAGACAGGTTTTTCTACTTTATTCTTCAGTTATAGTGATCAGTAACAAACAATATAAGAAACTTGCACTTACATGATTTTTGGAAAGCTTAATTTGTTTTTCAAGTAAAATTATCTTAAATGTTTCCCTTCTCACTCTGCCGGTAAAAATCACATTCCTATAATATTCCATCTCTTCTCATTGATCTATCTGATGGGTAGATTTTAAGCTGTCAGAGCTTTATCAAAACAAAAGGTATTTACAATAACCAAAACCTCTGAGTAAGAAAAAAATAGTTTAACAGAATTTCTTCTTTCTCTTTTTTTTCTTAATATGTAATGAAATATAGATTTATCTATGCAATGTACACACACTCTATCATTCAAACCATTTATAACACGCCCATTAAAACAATCTGGATGTTTTTTACAAATTAGGATTTTAATATCTACAATTAAATCCTTAACTTTCAAATTCCAAACTACAACTTTTAAACCACAAACTATAATCATCAAAAAACAAAAATAGAAATAGAATAAAAATAAAATATTAGAATTTAGCAAATGTAGGTTAGCTTTGAAGAGAGTTTAATATTTGAAATATACAATGATAATTAAGCAGCTTATACACACACTGCTTATATATATATATATATATGTTATAACTTTACTTTTTAACAAAAAAATTAAATATTGAATAATTAAATGTGTGCACTATACTTTTTAAGTTTTTTTATCAACACACAAACAACTAAAGAACATAACTGTTTTTCCCACTCTCTTTCTGTCTTAAGCTTTTAGAACTTGATCTTGTAGGGTTTAAACTTGGGTGCCCTACAGCTTCCTTTTTATATAAAAATGTGATGATGATTTTTGTTCCAGATTTTCTTTCATGCACATTACTACAAATTTAGCTACTGACTAAATTGTAATGGCACAATATATATATATATATATATATATATATATATATATATATATATATATATATATATATATATATATATATATATATATATATACTGAGGCTATAACCTTGATAATATGCTTATAAAATGTGATAGTAGGGACCTCTACACATATTTCAACCACAAGCTTACTCTATGAAAGAAAAGAGGGAAACCCTTTTTTACTTCAACCTACTTTCTATTTAAATAGGTGAAGCTGAAGTGGTTAGATCTGCAAGTGTGAAGCTATTCAATACTTCACTGATTAAGTCCACATTTCTTATTACACATTAATACTCGCGAAATCTTTCGATTTACAATGAGTCCATGGAAATATTTTATAGTTAGAAATCTATTACAATAATATAAAGTTTTAATTATAAATTTATTAAACACACAATTTATATGCATATTATCGAGGTTATAGCCTCAGTAAATATTACTTACGTAATCAATGTGCATTTAATAAATTTATATATATATATATATATATTGTGCCCTTTTGTATGGGTCACCATGAATTGTTATATCAATTTATTAAAAATTTTAAATTTAATGTATATTTAGCTATATGATGTTGATTTTATTTATGATAATCTTTCAAAAGTTTAATTAAAGTAATCTATGAATATTTGATATGTGAAATTGTGCTAATGTTTGAGAGAGATGTTTCAATAAAAGATGATAATATTATATGATTGGGAAAACTGGCCATGATCAATACTGCATTAATAAGTTTTGTAAATAAATGTTTAAAGCTAAAAGTTAAAAGATAAGTAAAATTAAATGCATATATTTATTGTTGATAAAGATTAATATTTAATAAGTGAATATAAATATTTTAATTATTAATAGTATATAATAGAAGATTAATATTTGATTTTAATAATATCGAATTATTATTTTAAAGTTGCTATAATATATTATTTATTTTAAAAACATTTATTTTAAAAAATTAAATTGTTAGTTTATTTTTAGATATTACAAGCGTTTGTATCTGTGTTGTAAAACAGATGATAGATAGACATATGTACACACATGCTTGTAAGTTTTTTTTTTAGTAAAGTTGCAAAACTGTTCTAAAATTCTATTATAAAATTTATAAATATTATATTGGCTATCACGAGATAAAAATAAAGATAATTAATGTGAAATATTAAATCTGATTTTTAAAATACTGTTTAAAAAAAAAACGTAACGAATAAAGATAGACTTAGTTTGTTTAGAAAAATAGTCTTATAAAAGTTAAAAGTAAAATAAAGTAAAAATATATTTTAAAAAAATGTTTAATGGATTTAAATAAATGATAAAGATCAATTTAAGAATTTAATAATGTAATAAATAATAAATATTAAATAAGTCATTATTTATTTTTAATTCTGTATTGTTGGTAAAATATGTAAATAGGCTAGCAAAGTGATTGTTTAATTTACCAATCAAGTGGGGAATGTATTCCGGTATAAAACCAAGGTTCAATTGTTCAGGGGGGATTATGATTATGTTTTCTTTTAAGTAAAGTGTGCTATTAGATATAGCTAAGTAAAATTATAGACGCTCTCGTAATCGTTTTAAAATTATAAGAGAGTAGTTTTAAAAAAATTATAAAAGTTTTACCGTTAAATATGCAGTGCTAATTTATTTATAATTCCCTATTGATCGTCTCTATCGAAGCTCAATTTACTATCAAATAATCATGAAAACATCGTGTAAGGATAAAATGTATTGGAGACTTTATACTAAAAATATAACAAACGCTGGATTAACTAGGAGAATTTCTAGTTGGACAAAAGTAATATATTGGACATTATATGAATTTAAAAGTTGATTATAATTAATTTTATAAACAAATATTTTAAAGAAAGATAAATACTTCTTTATGAAGAAAGTATTTTTAAAATACAAATTTAAGTATATATCTTGGTAAAGATATGGTAATTAATAATAATTGTAGAATTACTTGCCTTGTTAAGTCTTTGTGGTTTAAAAGACTCGACTTCGATAGTTTTAAAAGGCAAATAAATCGGAAGTTTAATTGGCAAAGAAATACCTGTAAATAAAATATATTATAGTAAAATCTGGACACTGGTCGTACAGAAGAATTTTAGAAATTAATCTTACCTAAATATTTATTAAGGAATGCGCAAATAAGTATACGTGGATATCCAAGTCAATTTATAATAATTAAATAAGAACATTATAAACTATTGACTAATCCTAGAAATAATAACTTTTAAATAATTTGTCTTTAAAGAAATGAATCCGGATCTTTTAAACTGTTTTAATTATTATTTTGTTTCTTTATGGTGGAACTTATTTTATTTTATTTTTTTTAAAAAAGAACATTTTCATTTATTTCATAAAAACTGTTTAAACACGTGATGTACCGGAAAAGGAAGTAATGTTGGTAAAAGTTTGTGCCTAGGAAAAAAAAAAAAGAACAATTATGGGTGGAAAGAAGACACCGTTGGATTTTATGTAACATCTTTTGTTTTTCTTAACTAACATAGATATTTAATTATTTATTGATCTATTAAAGATAAGAGAGGTACATTTTTTTTAAAAAGTAACTAAATATTAATATAACACTTAATTTCATAAAGTTTATTTTTATATAATTATACAACACGTAATATTTTAAAGAATAATTGTTGAGTATAAATGTGAAATTATTTTGTAAAACTGTAATTCTGGAGGACATTGTGTGGCGGATTATAAATTGGAATATCATTTATGGTAAAAATTATAATAGTAATAATTTGATGTATTTTGCTTTGTTTTCTTTAGATCAACCAAATATTATTTGATTGTTGAATGAATGTATAAATATTTAAAGAATATACACACATAATATTAGTAATAACAGTTTTATTTTAATATGCATACTTTAAATTTATGATATAAATTTATTATAACATAATAAGAGAAATCCATAAATAATTATATGATTCTTTCGTGAATAAGTTTTAATGTTTCTGTTACAATATTAGGAATTTGATTTATTATATTAGTATGAATTATTTATATTACCTTTCAAGTTAGTAAGAGGTAAAAATATCTATATTTTTTTTTTTTTTATTAGATAAGTTAAATTAATTTTATATAAAAATTTATATTTTGATTGAAGGGTTTATCGTATATAGATGATGAGGTATAAGAGAGTTTGGATAGTCGTATATTTTTTTTTAAAAAAAATTGGTAAGCTATTACTGAAGTTAAATAAGGTTAAAATGATATTTGTAGATAGAATTTTATTAGGAAGGAATAGGAATAACAAGTAGAGAAGAGTAGTAGTTTAAATAGAAAAGAATCATAGAATTTTATTTTAATATAATACTTTATAAAATTTGAAATTGTTGAATAATTTTAAATATTATTTTAAGAAAAGAACATATATGTATTGCATATTTTGGTAAGACATACATTATGAAATTACATCAGAATGAAGTAAATAATTATATAATCAATAAATGTTGTTATATTATAAAGTTATATCAGTCTATACATTAGTTGATATGTGATTAATGCTAATAGTAAATGTAATACATACTAGTACATTATAATAGAAATAGCAATAATACTTAAGTGAAGTAGCATTTTAATTGTTAAAGTTTGTTTATTTTACATATGCTACATAAGTGATATTTTACATAAAAGTCTTCTTTTGTACTAACTAATGACAAATGATATCTATTAAGATTTAAGTTCATAAACTTAATTAAATGTTACTGATAAAACATTTAAGAAATGTATGGATTATCTATTTATGTTTATGGAAATAGTAACAGTGTAAAAATCTTGTATTATTATTTTTCTTATTTTTTATTTTCTTTGGTTTCCACTTGTAATGTAAATAATGTACATAAGTTGTTTATTAAAGTTGATGTAAATAAATTTGTTTAAGTTGTTTAAAAGTGTGTCGAATTCATTATTTACACCATAGCATTTGACAACAGATAATTTGAATAAACATAATATTTGCACAATATGAATTTATTGTTATTATTATTTTTAAAAGAAACACAGTATTTTCTTAATATAATTTATAGAAATTGATTGACATTAACATATAATATTATAATGGTCACAAGGTAATTATAATGCACAATATAAGAGTATAATATTATTTATTGCCACATATTATTAAATTATAAGATTTTAGTATAATTTTTAAATTAAGATACTATGTGAAAATGAAAGACATGTAGATGATTCACTTATTTCCTTAATGATTAATAGTATAATAAAATAGATAAGATTAATTTATACACTAGAAATTATTATTGTTAGTTATTATTATTATGATAAGTTAGGTGTAGTTAGGTTTGATATTAAATCCCTTATCATGCCTATCTGCAAGAAATATTATTACTTTTAAAATAATTAAAAGAACCTGAGATTATTTAATTATATTTCCTTAATAAAAGATTGAGATTTATTTATTATTATTATTGAAGTTAGTTAATTTTTATAAAAGACATAAGAGTGCTGTAGATGTAGTAATGAGATAATAAAGAGGTAATAGTATTCTTATGCCATTGAGATAGTGTCTTGGGAAGACATTAGCTCAATGTAAATTCAATTACCACTTGTAACTTCACTTCATAGTCTCATGATTTTAATAAATACTTATTTAATTAGTACATGATATTGAACTATATTAATTTTGGTAAGTTATAATGAATCTGATAAGATATAGTATTATAAAAATATATTAATGATAGTTATACATATTTTAGCCGAGCATAACGATTTAATTAAGCTAGTCATATTTTAAGTTATATTATATATATCGGGAAGTGAGGGTACAATATATATATTAGAATTTGATGTCTGTATTTCTTTAAGGCAATATACATAATTATATAATTGAATATTTATAAATACAGTAATCAGATATATTTTAAAAATTGTATCCACTTAGGAGTGCTTTTAATTATCCTCATAGTCTTTGTCAACTAACACTTTGAGAGGCTAACCTTTCTATAATTCTGTGATTTTAATGTTTGTTGCCTGCCTGTTAATTAAGTTATGTCTATATTTGTATTTTAGCATAGCTTCTTTTGATTTTATTTTGTTATTTTTTTCAATTTGCAATATTTTAATGTTATTGTAATTGAAGTTAAATCCATAAATACATGAATTATTATGGTCATGAAAAATGGATGATGAAACATTATTGTCTACTTTGCAATTCTGATTTGATTTCTGAACTCTTTTTAACAACAGCAAGTGCTCTTTAGTTCTTTTTTCCGATGTACATCTCGATTCACCTATATATCCACTGCCACACCTACTTATTCATATATAAATGATACAATTTTTATTTATAAGTGAGGCTTTATCTTTAGAATTATTTATTAATTTTTTTAATGGTGGAGGTGTGTACAGAAATAAAATCAAATTTATAAAATAGATAATAATGTTTCAGCATCTTTTTTTTATGACCATAATAATTCATGTATTTATGATTTTAACTTCAATTACGATAATGTTAAAAAATTGCAAATTGAAAAAATAACAACAAAAGAAAAATAAAAGAAGCTCTGCTATTATATAAATACAAACATAGCTTAATTAACAGGCAGGCAGCAAATGTTAAAATCATAGAATTGTGGGAAGGTTAGCCTTTCAAATTGTTAGTTGATAAGGACTACTAAGATAATCAAAAGCACTCCTAAGTGGATAAATTTTTAAAATATATCTGATTACTGTATTTATAAATACTCAATTATATATATATATATATATATATATATATATATATATATATATATATATATATATATATATATATATATATATATATATATATATATATATATAAGTGGTAAATCTGTAGTATATATTTAGCTTCACTGCCTGATGACAATACAGACCTTTAAAGTAGGGTTTGAACCAGTTTATTTATTTGGTCATCCAAATGTTAGGCACACACATATACATGTGATGTCCACCCTATTTATTCGAAATGGTTATATTTAACCAGCTTTGTTATTATTTTAACTTAATTATATATTATTTCTAAGCTTGTAAGTTCTCTTCACTTAGGTAATCGTGTATGTGTGTATATGTATTACAGATATGAAAATTAATATGATTAATGTAAAGCTAAAGCAATGCCAGAATGCTCTAAAAAATATTATTGCAAGTTAAATGTTAAAATGTTGTTTTCATTTAATTATTTCAACAGTCCCAAATTAGCAAAATCATATCCTTAAAGCTATTTCCAAATTTAAAAATATGTTTAAATAATGCTTTCTGGAATGTATCTGTTTATGTTTTTTAATATTGCCAAATTTCAAGTATAGGATGAGTAAGAGTTCTAGGCACACACAAAATGAGTTCAGGTCACTCTTTTACTTGTGTTCTTTTAGACAGTGAAAACAAAATGAATCCTGAGTAGAAGAAAAAATTTGCCTACCTGATCTTAGATTGCCTTTTATACTGCCTTTTCTGCCATGCCATCACCACTTGAGAACTGTTCTGTTTAACTATGAACCATGCTTTTACATCTAAATTTTACATACATTGTTCTAAATGGCAACCATAATGTCTAGAAGGTAATCTGTTCTGCTGATGAACAAACTCTTAATATTTTTCATTTTATTTCTAAATTCTATTTATATTCATAATGTAACCTTTTATCCATCTGATAACTGACTATAAACTATCATAATAATTAAGTTTAATGATTTTCTCTCTAGAGCTTAAAAATCCTGTCTTGTAAAACATTAGCACAGAATTATATTTTAGATCTTTCATTAGCTCTTAAATTTTACACTCTAGTTATTTTATTTTTATGTGGCAAACTTATTTTAAACTATGTATTTTATTGAGTAATATTAGTATTCTAATGTTTCAATCTAGTGAACATATATTATTTTAGCCCCCATTCTGATGTTTTGGAATATTTAAGTAGTTGAATGTAAAATTTCATATTGAATGCAGTTCGCTCGATTGAATATTTAAAAATATATGCTTAATGGTGGATTGTTTAAGATGTCATATATATATGGGATATGATAAACCTTTTGTTGTTAACACTATTGATTTTAAATGCATTTAATGTTCTATAAATAAATCTGATTATTAATCTATTTAATAATTATTTATTTGCTTTCACACCATTGGGCATAACTTGCTTATAATATATCATTTGAGAATAGTTCAGGCTTGTTAAATAGGAAAATAACATTTCCCCTTTTTTATATCTGACATCCTAATTTGCTAAGGTTATATGTACATTGCTGAGTAGGTTAATAATTGTCATGGCATTACACATGATATTATTACTTTATTTAAGCTTAAATTATTGCATTAGTCATTTACGACTTAAGCCATATTCGTGTTGCTTACTTATGATAGCATTTTCAAGAATTTGTATTTTTGTTTATCATACTTAATCCTCTGTAAGTCCCAGATTTTTTTCATGTAACTTGTCTAAGAATAAGATTTGGTAGCACTGATCTCAGGACAAGTGTTAGATTGTTAAGGCTCTGTGTGGGATGACATCGACAAGTTTGAACCATAACATCCTTACCACTTGTCTCTTTGAATACTGCCTTGTTATAAATAAAAGTGGACTCTTATATATGATAAAGCCTTTCAGTTCAAAGATGGACATGTACTTCATTTCTAATGCTATCCTTGTCAGCACTGTGAGTTCTCTTTCTTATGTGTAGTTCCCATGTTATCTATAAGATGTGGCATGGTGATGTTTGTAAATCATTCACTTAATAATTAATAAAATATTTTAGGATTGTCACAGTAAAGCTTATTTAAGCTAGTCCCTTTCTCTCATTTGTACAGACCCAGATGCGCTCATGAATGATAAATTGTTTAACTATCATGTCAAGAGTGAACCTATCTTTGGAGATGAATTTATAGATATCTTTTATCATTACTTTAAAGTAATGGTCATGGTATTAATAACGTTAATTTATTATTTGTAGCTGATTAGCATACTAAGCCATTTGCCTATATGCAAATTATTAACCGCATAAAATCTGTGCTATGTCTCTGATGTAAATTAAAATTGTTTATGTTCATTAAATATTATGTTGATAATTACTCATGTGTTTGTGTCTTACTGAATCTCACTCATTAAATTTCATTTGTTCCTTATAATAATACTAATATTAAGAAGTTATAACTGATTATTTTAAATGGATATTTATTCCTGGGTTGTTCTAACCTTGCTCATTCTCATGTCTCTCCATTGTGTCTGTAGGACTGCAATGAATAAAATTTCATCTGTTATCATCAGAAGTGTTGTTCATCATGTTATAGTTTTAGAGAAGAGCAAGTTGGGTAGACTCCATGATTGCTCATGACTTGTGTATCTCAGGCATGAATGGATTTAGGGTACTTTTACTTGGATTTTAAACCTTGTTAAATGAGCATACAATTCTTATCAGTACAATATATATATATATATTAAAACGAAGATTTGCACGGGTTAAATATATAAAATACATATTTTGCGGGTTCATCCGTGTTAAAAACTTTTAATATCAATATACTGACGTTTCGACTTGGTCACACAAGCCATCCACAGAGTTATAAAAAAGGTAGAAAGACGGTTGTAGAGGCGCTACAATCACTGGTTTGAATAAAACATTAAAAATCCCACCAATAGCAAAAATGTTAAATTTAAGAATGTTTTTTAAAGAAATCTTTCCAAATAGGAGGAAGTTTGCATGTATCATCTCGCTTATTGATACAATCTGGCCTTTTAAGTATCTCAATGGCTTCTCTGATTTTGCATTGGTAGAGATTATCACATCTGGATATGATCCTGGTACTAGAAAAATCTATTTTATGACCTGAATCTATAGTATGTAGTGAGAGTGCTGATGATGATGAGTGTTGCAGTTAAACAACACTCATCATCATCAGCACTCTTACTACATACTATAGATTCAGGTCATAAAATAGATTTTTCTAGTACCAGGATCATATCCAGATGTGATAATCTCTACCAGTGCAAAATCAGAGAAGCCATTGAGATACTTAAAAGGCCAGATTGTATCAATAAGCGAGATGATACGTGCAAACTTCCTCCTATTTGGAAAGATTTCTTTAAAAAACATTCTTAAATTTAACATTTTTGCTATTGGTGGGATTTTTAATGTTTTATTCAAACCAGTGATTGTAGCGCCTCTACAACCGTCTTTCTACCTTTTTATAACTCTGTGGATGGCTTGTGTGACCAAGTCGAAACGTCAGTATATTGATATTAAAAGTTTTTAACACGGATGAACCCGCAAAATATGTATTATATATATATATACTATTATACAATTACAAATATCCAGTAATGCCATCTGTTTAAAAGTCTAAATCTCAATAATAGTGAACTTTAAAATGATACCACTTTGAAGTTGTATGTTAAAGGATGTTAAATATTGAAATACAAACTAACTCAAATACAGAGCATGAAATTTTAAATAAGCAAACAATCTTAAATTTTGCTAATAAACTAACAAGTTTACAACTGTTTTAAAGACAAACTAAACATTAGGTTTTAAACTTTAAATATTTCTCCCAAACTATAAATGAAAATAAAGTTACTGTTAACACTAACTGAAATAATCATACAAATATATAAACCATTATACCATTACAAATATCCAGTAACGCCCTCTGTTTAAAAGTCTAAATCTCAATAATAGCAAACTTCAAAATGACACCACTTTGAAGTTGTACAATAACGTAGAGTATGGAATTTTAAATAAGCAAACGATCTTAAATTTTGCTAATAAACTAACAAGTTTAGAAACTGTTTTAAAGACAAAGTAACTTGCATTGGTGGTCGAGAGGTCAGCGTGACTGTCTTACAAGTAGTTGTCCAGGTTGCGGGTTTGCGTCCCACCCGATGCTATGACACTTGGGGAAAAAAACCATTTGATTTTATTCTTTAAATAATTCTCCCAAACTATAAATAAAAATAAAGTTACTGTTAATACTAACTAATGGAACAGGTCTGTGGTATTGCTTGAAATTGGTTGACTGTCCACCAAAAAATTATTTGAAGTATGGAACTTCTGTAAATTGGAACAGTAAGAAGCATTACTTTAGGGAAAAAATATAAAGTATATTATCTAAAAACTAGTTTTAAATGAGTATCTATATTTATTTGAACATTGTTTTCAATTTTTATGATGGTGGTTTTTGAAATTCTTATAATTGGTTTAATTAAACAGAAATAAAAATATAATATAGGTTTGATATATATGAATTGATTAAAAGCAAAAACAGGAAAATCATCTCAAATTTTGGATGTTTAATATGCTGATGGTTGTGCTATATTTTCTACTTTAAAAATAGCTATACTGAATATGTTTATGTTTTGAATGCAACTTATAAAAAGAGTTTATTTTTCGTATATAAAATCTTAAGAACATTTATTTCTTTTATTGTCTGCCTCAGCTCAAAGTTGTAACCTGTCCACCATTTTATCTGGATAGGCATTAATCTATTTACATTAATTATACAAAAAATATATCAGTTTCTAAAAAAAATTATATAAATAAAAATAAATAATAAATAAAAGTTCATAAGCCAGAGTGAAGGCTTACATACTGATGATTTTTTATATTGGTAGTCTGTAACCTAATCTTTTTTTGTTTGATTTTGTATATCTTGTTTTAACTTTAGTATTATATTTGTTAGTTTTTTATATTATAATAAACTGCAAATTTATTGTATAAAGTTGGTTTAAATAGAATAAATTTGTTAAAGTTGTTTTATAAAAACTTTTGTCAGTGTTATTATTGATCTATTCACTTCCACAATATCTGATCCACATAACTCAAAATTGAACATATAACATATTTTGCACATTATAATTAAAAATCGTTTATCTAAATGATAATTATTATTCAAAATGTGATACTAAAACATTACATTATTATAATATTATTTTATAGTCATAATCTATGATTAAATTGTTGCCTTAAGATTGAATATAATTCCGATTGCCACATATTTCAGAATATAACATACTTTTAATAATGTAATAAAATTTAAGATATTAAATAAAAGAAGAAAGAATATACTTAATATATTAAATAATAAGTATGTAAGAAAGGTAGAAAAAACACAAATGGTGTATATAAAATTGAATGCAAATCATGTAAAAATAAAAATATAAAAACTAATTATGTGGGAGAAACAAAAAAATCAATTTATACTAGATTAATTCAACATAAATATGATAAGAGATCACCTATTTATTTGCATTTATTAGAAACAGATCATAGGTTTGAAAAAGATTGTATAAAAATGATTAATTACACAAATAATAGAAGGGATAGAAAAATTAAAGAGGCAATCTTGATTAAGAATATAAAACCAAGTCTTAATTGGAATTTTGGGATAAGAACAATAATTGTATAAACAATTATTAATAATAATTAGAATTTGAAAAGGTTAAAAGAAAATGGTTAAAGAAAATGACAATAGGGAGAGTGTTAAACAAGTACAAATTTTGAATTTTTTTTGGCAGTTGGGTTTTGAAAATAGAATCAGCAAGAGGTAGATAATTTTTTGTAATGTAAAAAATAATTTGTAATATGGGAAAAGTTAATTGATAGAAATATTTAATAAAAATAAGACAAGATTAGAAGTTGATTTTATAATATAAGTAAAATGGTAATAATATGTATTAAATAGTAAAATAAATATTAAAGTTATAATTATTATATTAAATATTTTTTTTAAAACAAAGTGATATAGAATAAATTAATATAAAATAAATATTGATAGAATTATTTAAAAAGTAAAGTAATAAATTGGGAAATAATTATTTATAAAGGTCATATTAAAATGTATAGTTATTTTTGTTTATAGTGTGTATTTAATTATGTATATCAATTTGTGAATAAGTGTATTAATTGTATAATTATATATTTGAATATTGTAGCTCTGATGATGACTGCAGGACAGGCAAAACTGTTACTTCAATATAAATAAAAGTATTAAAAAAGTGTATAAGAAGGGTGTAAATGGTATGATATGTTAAAGAAATTAATGGTGCATGAATTTTCTCAGAAAGAGAAAATGAAGATTATTAATCATTAATTAAAAGAAGAATAATTACAGATGCCTTGATCACATTATTAATACAGATGAAAACAAGATGTATGAAATAAATCATAGAATTTAAATGGATGGAATGTTTTTGCTAAAAATAAATTAATATTAAAAGAAAATATGTCTATGTAAGATGTGATATGTTGGACTATTTTATTCATTTATGAGTGAATGTTGAATGTATATAAAATTTTAAATGTTATTTAAACTTTCCAAATACAAACAACTTGTTAGTAATAACAACCACAAATAGACAATACAGGTTAGTATTTGTCTGAAGGTTTGTAATGATGGTATATTATAAGAAGTGATATGTTGGATGCAATATGTTTGTCTATTTGTGTGTTATTACTAAGAAGTTGTTTGTATTTGGAAAGTTTAAATAAAGTTTAAAATTATCTATACATTCAACATTTACTCATAAATGAAAGAAATAGTCCAACATATCACATCTTATAATATACCATCATTACAAACCTTCAGACAAATATGTCTATCTGTTTTAAAAATTGAATTGTGTGTTTTTATAAAAGTGCTTTAATTGTTTTATTTATGGACTTGAGACATGGATGTTTAATGGTAAAACAATATGATTTTTCAGAGCATTCAACAAACTACCAAATGGTGTATGTTAAAAATATTCAAGAAAAAATCCACATCAAAAAACATGGCTGAGATCACAAATGGACATCACTGTTATATTGCTACAAGAAATGATATTAAATAGGCAATTAAAGTTTAAATTGAATTTTAAGATATTGCAAAGGATTAAATTAGAAAGTATGTTGAAGTAAAAAAAGAAAAAAAGCTAAGTATTAGAGAAACTGGATTAAATTTGACTCATTCTACAGCGAATCAATAATAATATAAGCAGCCAAAGTAATCCAAACCTCATATAATGAACTTCTTTTATTTAGGTCTTTTCAGTTATTTCAAATATCATATACTTTTTCATATTTTTGTTTTGTATTAATTGATGTAAATTACAAAATAATTTATAAACATGTTTTTAGAAATTACTTATTCACAACAATTACTTTTCGATAACTAAACAAACGGTTATTAATTAATTCTTATTAAATTAAAAATTATCATATTTAAAATAATCTTATATATTGGCTTTAAATTTAATACAGTTCAAATATATGTATAATACTCTGTATGTAGACAAATGATAAGCTTCATTTATGAATCTATCATTAAAATCTATAAAGATAGTGTCTCAAAAATGTGTGATTATAGTGGAGGAACGAATATAGATAGAAGATTAAAAAATAAAGATTATCACATAACTGTATATTTGAACTTTATTCAAATTAAAAAATATCTTAAAACTCAATTAAACTTTAATAATTTTTAATTAGGAAAAAAATGATTAACAACCATTTATATTTTTATTGATTAGTGATTATTGAAAATAAATTCTTGTTAAAAATACTCATTGCTAAAATAAATTTATGTTATATATACCAGGGGTATCCAACAAGTCGATCGCAAAGCCATTTTTGGTCGATGGCGAGGCTAATCTGGCAAGAACTGTCGAATGACGAATAAAACAAATTAAGTCAAGATTTTCATGATTTTTGTTATTTTTGTTTTGTTCTAATTTTTTTTCAATTCTAGATAGGTGAAGTCCACTAAGCCGTATCATTGTTGAAAATAATATTTTTAATCTTGATTTAATGTAGCTAATTTGAACTAATAAATATAGTTAATAATTACTCATGTTGTTTTAATTCCTCTCATGAGATTTTTGGCCTGTTAAATAATTGTTATTTTTAACTAGGTAGATATATAAAAATAGTTTGTATTTTACACCTCCCTCTACTTAGACTACACCTATGACAACATGTCCCTTGCAACACATTTTTTAAAATAAAAAGTACATCTTATGAATACAAAACTTGGCCACCCTTGAATACCATCCAGTAACTTTCCATATGTTATGATGAATTATAAAATTTTGAAAAGTTTATCAAAAACATATAATTTTGACAAATCTTTGGAATCAAAAAAAATATTTTTCAAACAAATGGCAAATAGAAAATGTACTCACATAAATGTAAACCTATTATTATAAAGTGCTGAAAACTTTGAAATTATTCAAACGAAAGTCAATCTTTGATGCTATTTTTTAAATATTATAAATCTCTGTGCACTCTCCACCATAAGAATTTTAAAAAAATTAAGTAAATCACTTAAGTTTAGAGCATACATTCTATATACACCAAGTCTTACAGACCATGTTTAAATCAGGGCTTGAGTCTATTGTGTGCCTGATGTTATTTAAATTCTCACAGATCCAAGATTGTGAGGAGATTTATAATATTTAAGAAATAGCACATTATCAGAGATTTGAATAATTTCAAAGTTTTTAGTGCTTTATAATAATAGCATTTATAAATCATGTTTGTCTAATCTTAGGTGGTTAAGAATGAGACACTGTCTTTCTCCTGTGAAGGGTTAAATGGATTTGTACAATTGAATATTTGATTATAACATCAGGCACACAATAGACCCAAGCCCTGTTTTAAGCATGGTCTGTAATAGTTGTTGTGTATGGAATGTACACTCTAAACTTATGTGATTCACTTAAGATTGTTAAATTCTTACCAGCAGGAGAGTGTGTGGATATTTATAATATTTAAGAAATAGCACTTTATTGGACAGTGACTTCATTTGAATAATTTCAAATATACTCACATATAAATATGTACAATTATTCCTGAAAAAATAATCAAATTGTTCATAAAAAAGTTCAAGAACTGGAAATGATAAAACTATGAAACAATTCCTAGACCTTGAGCACCAAAATTTGTCATTCAATAAACTATTCAGATTAATAATTATTCAATTATTAGAAAATTGATAATACAAATATATTTTAGATGTTTATTTTATTAAAATATAAACATGGTATTTATATTTACATATTTAATATAATTAATTTAACTTATTAAAAATACAATAGTTTATTAGTAAATATATACTAAAAACAAAAATAGCTAAACTAACTTTATATTTTTAATCATTTTCACCCTTGACTTTTAAAATTAAAGATCACATAAAATAGTAGGCATTTAAATGAAAATGTTTCTTTAATTGTTTTTTAACACACAAAAAAGTATATTGATTTGTGTTAACATTTTGTTAAAAAAGTTCAAAATTTTTAAAACAGATATCTATTAAACATTTACGATGTTTATTTTTTTATATTATTTAATAAATACTGCTTCATATATTAAATACAGTATTACTGTAGTAATAGACATTAAGACCAACATGTGGTAAACAATGAGGATTGCTAATTTTTCAACAAGCTTTGTGATAAATGCTTAGCTAGAGAAAGCATTTAAAATATCTCTGTCAGGACACCCCCCACTTCTAACCATGGTTTCATGCTCTGGCACTCCTCAGAAAGGGGCTAGGATAGGTTCAAACACTAGATCACAAAGTTTGTCGAGGAATTGGCAATTCTCACTGTTTATAACTTACAAGCTTAAGAGTATAGGTCTTGTGATCGATGACTTATTTTGACATGTGGTACTATTATATATCATCAAAAATATCTATGAATCTTCTAAAATTTTTGTTAATTTTTTCTTATTCATATCTTTATTATAAATATATTTTTTTTCCATTTTTCATTTAATATAGACTATTATTCAATTCCATTTATCTTTCAGGTTATGACTTTCTTTATAAATAAACTTCTTTTCTATTTAAATTTTCTAAAATTTCATTTCTGCTATGATTTTTCCAAGCTATCTTTAAAATTATTTTTACTTCATTAAGACTGACTATATCTATAAATTTATCTATATAAAGACATAATTTATGTTAATATTTTTATGAACAATTTGAGGATAAAATAAAATTTTCCTCCATTTTTTAGCAAATGTTTTATTATAAAAAAACAATATATATATATAT
>JAQFVV010006740.1:114052-235160 GCA_028023455.1 Epiperipatus broadwayi | reverse complement strand
TATATATATATATATATATATATATATATATATATATATATATATATATATATATATATATATATATATATATATATATATATATATATATAGTTATAAATCATATAATTAGTTTTATAAGATTATATAATCTTCATGTTCTAAAGTGATAGTTTCCCCAAACAGTTCCAATTTATTCCCAAAATTGAGATTTTGGATTTTGTGAAATGAATTTAAAATATTTTGGGTTTTTTAGTCTATTGTTGCATTAAATATTAAGTGTATGTGAGTTTAAAACAACTGTTCTAGAATATTGAAATAAATGTATTTATTTATCTATTTTTACTAAAAATACAACTAATAAAAGAAACAAAACACTACAGGAAAGTCAAAGCTTTATGTTATATTTAATTCACAAATCTAAAGGTCCCAAGTTTGATTCCTTTTCTATTGTTGTCACTGTTTAGGCCAGTTCTACCTAAGGAAAAGATGAGTACAATACTTCTCAAAACCTTGTGATTTATACTAATCTGTGGACTATTGCTGACAATTGAATGTATTTAAAAAGTTTAAATAAAATTTGAAGTTTTCTAAAAAAACATTTAACAACTAATATTATACAATGAATATAGTCCAAAATAGTCCAAAATATAATTACAACTAAAATACCTAGAAAAATACCACATGTGAGATGGGTGGACAAAATAGTGAAATGTTCTGGAGTGATGTAAAGAAGAGAGGCTAGAGACTGTAGAAGATAGGTTGAACTTGGAGAGGCCTTTATCCTAAAGTGGATTGATAATAAGTGAAAATTGTGATAATACTATCATCACAAACTTTCATCTAAATAATTTTCTCAATGTTTGTTTTTATCAGACATTTAAATAAATTCATCTAGAATCTCATCACTTCTGGTGTTCTTAAATTTTAACCTTCTTTAAAACATTTACTACTGTATGCTTCATTATTGCACAACTTTCCCAATCTTTATTTTATTTCTTTCCCATTATTCTTAGACAAAAAATTGGTCTTTCTATATTACAAATGGCTTACATGATCTTTCTATTCTTCTAATGCATTTTTTTTGGGAAATAAATTTTTATTTTTATTTTTAGTTGGTGATTTATTTTTTATAATTTTATTATACATTAATGTATACTAAATGAAATCTATGGCTATCCTTTTTTTTCTTTTTAGATTTAACCTTTCATGTTATTATTATATCATCTGCTTGTGCTTAATAAATTAATATATTTCTTAATTTATACATAATTTATAACTTTTTATTGGATTATTATGACATTTTTATGGAACAAATTCTTCCTTTTGTTTTGTGTAATTTGTCAATCAACATGCAAATATTTAGATTGATTTTTTTTATTAAAATGTTTAAGAATAATTCTAGAATCTTATTTATTAAGATAACTGCAATTATTTTTTTAAATATTTGCTGCTGCTCTTAAAAAGTTTGAAAAAACACTAAAAACAAATTAATTTACATTTTCAATAAATAGTCTTAAATATAATGATTTTTATGTAATAAAAGTAGATAAAATTTTGGTTTGTTTCCTCAGTTTATGGAGCTGAATATTTTATTTATGTATTTATCTAACAATCTAATCATATTTATCTTTCTATTTACCTTTCTACCTTTATATATCTGTTTATTTATTGGTTTATATACCTAACTATCTGTATATTTGTCTAATTATTTATATATCTATTTACTCATCCAATCTATTTATTCACTGACTCACCCATTTACTTATATATATATTGTATCACTTATAAGTATATATATTCACTGACTCACCCATTTACTTATATATATATTGTATCACTTATGAAAAAAGCGATCCAAGTAAAATTTTTGTTAAAAAAAATATTAAAATGAAATTATCATAAACAATGCAAAAGTTTTAATAAATAAATAATATGTAAGTCAGAATGAAAGGTTTAAAGAGTTTTTTTTATTGAACAAAACTAGCTAAAAAAAGAAACGATTTATAAAAGTTACTATTAATTAATTAGAAGGGGAGAAGGTTTAACTTGATAAAAGTTTAAGAAATAAATCGTTTTATAAAATTAAAGATACCCTCTCTCTTCGTTTAAAACTATTATAAGAAAAAAAAAGGTAATCTTAAAAACTAAATAATGAGTGATTTTATATATATGTGTGTATGTGTGTGTGTTTAATAATAAGGAATAAATGAAAGTTAAAAATATTGTATAATCATAAGATATATAAACACAGAATTTGCAATGACTATAAATTAAAAATTCACAAAACAACAAATTTGCAATGGCTACCAAATGAAAACATGTAATCAAAAGCTTATCTAAGAAATGTATTCAAAACAGTGGAGGAATTTCAACAACAAATATAGCTGGCAGACATAAAAACCAATTACCAAAGTGATAACAGGTCATCATATAAATAGGCTGGATTTTCATCAATCAGGCAGTTGAAATCACAATCAGATCAGTGCAGTTGAGTTCAATCTATCAGATTAAAATCAGTGAATCAGTCCATTAATCACTTTTACAATCATGCAATGTTAATCGCCATTGGAAACATATGATTTTTCTCCAGCCTGAGTCTGAAGAAACAGCCAACCTGCCTGGGAAAAAGTAACGCCTGCCTAACAACTTGAAAATCTGCTTTCACTATCTAACTGTCTTAAAAAATAATGCCACAGAATACTAAGCATTAAACCACCACAAGAGAAACCTCAAATCCAACTGGTTGGAAAGATTTTCAATTGAAGCAACAACCAGCAAGAAGTCAACATTCAAATCTTATAGATAATAAGTAACTTTTATTATTTCCCTTTCTGATATTAAAGTAGCCATTGCAATAATTTGAAGCCTCCCAGAGTCAGTTCATTAATGAACTCTATAGCTTGCATAAAAAAACTATTGATGTGCGTGTTTTTAAATGTCATGTATTTATTATTCAATGCTTTTGTTATATTCTACTTTAGTGTATGAATTCAGAGTGTGTGCATGATTATTATATAAAAATACCATTGATTATGTTAGTTAAGATTTATAAAAGTAATTAAAATTAGAATAATAAATGTTTAACTAAAATAAATTATCTTTAAACATAATGCTTGTTGGTCAATTCTTTTACCACTAATTAAAACAATAATCTATTAGATTATTCTTTTGATTGAGCTAGTCATGGGATATTTTGAGCACTGGATTATGGGCCTACTGTCCAAGCACATTAGTTCTCATAACTAGCTGGTGCCTGAGGTTTACGTAACTCAAAACAAATAAAGTGCTTGAATAGTAGGGGTTTGAATCTAGCAGTTGTGGTGGGCCACAGTCTGGAAATGTGATTGTGTTATGCATTGCATAGCTCAGTCTGACTGTGGGTAACATTGATAGCTCTCCTATCAATGGTATTCTCCAGTCTGCTTGAAAGTTTGGTCTGTTCACGTAACATTCATAATATAAAATTATAAAAAATAAGGTTTAAACCCAGTTAAACCTAGCAATGCACCCCGTACTTATATATATATATATATATATAATATATATTGTATATATATATAACTGCTTGCTTGTCTGCATTTTTGCCTTTTTCCTTCCTGCCTGCTTATCTATATATCTATATATTTATAATAAAGTAAATTAATCAAATCATTAAAAAATAATAATCATATATATATATGACAAAAATATACTAACTACTTTACAAAGTATACATATATTTTGTTTTATAACTGAAAACTCTTTTAACTTTCTTTGATCTAATATTAGTGAAATCAATATTATATACACAACGTACAATGTTCATAATAAAAATGCATAACTATTCAAAAGTGAAAATGTATATTACATCTTATAAATGCTACGCCTAATGGAAAACTCCAAAACTTTTATTAGCAGTTTACATCTATCTATCTTGGACATATTAAGTATATCTAAATACGTGTATAATGAGATATACGTTTATGCATATACACATTCTTGTTTACAGATGGAAAGTAATATTTAATATCTATAATTATATTTGTTATTATAATTTAATTAAATATAATTAAATCAAAAATAATTATTGTAATTATAAGTAATAATATTATACTGTTTTTTTTTATTTTGTGTAAATTAATTATTTCATAATTATAAAAACTGCCCGTTAAAAAAAATCCTTAATTACAAAAATTGTCTGTTTAACTATTTATTAATTATACTAACGCAATTTGTAATTATTTTTTATTGTGAGTTTCAATTATGTTATTTTATTAAAAGTAGTTCCCTTATTAATAAAAAGAGTTTTCACGATGTTAAAATATAAAATTTCAAGAAAAAAAAACATCGTAAAATTGAAACGAGCAATTTGAGAATTTCAGAGCATTTTTATTAGAATAGACTTTATTATTAATTTCCTATTTTAAAATAAGAAAATAAATCCTCGGAAAATAAATCTGTGATGAATAAATATAAACTAGTGAAAGTTGTTAATGTTAAAAGTTCTCACGTTGAAAGATATGCATGTATATATAAATTAATTATTGATTTTGGAATATTACAGATTGAATTAAAATTAATATAAAATATGCACATACGTTACTTATCGCTTAAATTGATAAAGGCGATATAATGATGTATTTCTCATTAAAATTATTATTTTGTAGTTTACGAATGTTTTCCATTCTTTATTATGTTGCATAACAATCCCTGTCTTACAATTACTATCACGTGAAGTAATATCTTATATTTTAAAATAAAATAATTATTTGTGAATTAGGTGCAAATATAAGTATTGAGTTATGATTCTATATGAATGAGATGTTCTACATTTTAACTTAGCAAATAAGCCTTTAATTTTACAAATTGATAGTTTAAAACATTAAAAACTTATTTTTATTAGTCTTCTAAAACAGAGACACAAATAACATTCAGACGTATATATATATATAGGTATTTTTTTTTTCATTTGCCATAGCATCGACCGGAAAGCGAACCCGCTAACCCGGGACAACTGTTTGTAAGGCAGCAGTGCTGATCTCTCAACCACCAATGCTTGCCATATAGGTATTTGTGTATGTGTGTGCGTGTGTTTTTTTTTGCTTCAAATTCAATTTTTTTTTTTTTTACTTCAAATTCAGGTTTTTAAACAGTTTTTTTTTTTTTTTTTACATTAATGAACTATATTGTGGGTCCAAACTTTAATACGATTGTAAAAATTAAAAAAAAAACTAAAATATAAAAAAAAATAAGCCTTTATAATTTGTCATAATATTTGAGATTTTAAACCTAGACTGTCAAGTTCCTTTCAGTATTCCCCTCTATCGCATACAAACAATACACATGACCATGCACATGCAAAAAAGATAAATGATCTCCAATATAGATATTTCATGCTGAACCAGCACTCACCAGTTGTCCCAGATCAGTGCTCAGTTTATATTAACATAGAAAATCTTCACAATTTAATGGACAGGCTTCAATCTATTTTACCTTTCAACTCTTCAACCATCCAAAATATTGAAGATCTGATGATGGAATGTCAAAATCCTTTTTTAATGTCAATATTATTACCATGCCCATGTTGCCACTGAGTCACTCTGACCCCTCTTGTATATGACCTTGTCCATTTAAATATAATCATATTGGCATTAACAAGAAATTTGGACATTCCTTCATCAGATTTTCTATGGTATAGATAGCTGAAGAATTGTAGAATGGAGTTGACTGAAGCCTGTCCTTTACAGTGAGAAGTTTTATCTTAATATAAACTGAGCACTGAATGTATATATGGCAGATCATGATCTCGACCAACTGATGAGTGCTGGTTCAGCATAAAATATGTATATTGGAGATCATTTATTTTTTTGCATGTGTGTGGTCACATGTATCTGTTATATGTTATAAAGTGGATGGCTGAAAAAAGCTTGAAAGTCTGTGTTCAAATTCCAAATATTACATGTAGACTCTAGGTATGTAAAATATACTTGTATTTAAAATATTGTAATTTATCATGTAAATTTTATTAAATAAACAAAAATAATTTAATATCAGATGAAAATTGGGTTAACAGATATTTATTTAAAATTTCCTTATCCTCTCCTTTTACATATGCAATTTTTTTTATGATATATAAATCAAGTAAATCTTTTAATTTATTTTCAGTTAAAATAATTTCTAATGCTGAGAATCTTTCTAGATTGTGGCATGTTAGACACCAAAAAGTTTTTTTTTATTTTTTTTAATTTTGAAAATGAGCATTCACCACTTTCTATTCGATTGTTGTGCATTTTCTTTGTAGTAATGTGATTGAGAAAATCTTTTATCAACTTATTTGTTGTGGAAATTTTATAGTAAAAAATTGAATATTAATACTATTTTTTTCTGGCCACCTATCAGGATCATTTGACATTAATACAAGCTGTACTGACTGTCAAAATGTGTTATTTTACCAAACAAATGTGTTGCCCTAAATATTGTTCATTTATTTTTAAAATGTGATTCTCAGAATGAAATTAATCTTCAGTTTGTTTGACTTTTTTTTTTGATGTATTGAAAGAATAGGGTCACCATAATTAATAAAGTTAATTACATTATAACTTAGACCTTTAAAATTATTGTCAATTATATAAAAAATTATTTAATAAAATGACTAATTATTTTTGTTACTCTAATCTACATTGTTTTTGACATTTGTATAGAGTAGAGATAAAGTTTTGTTTTCCATTCGGACATAATATAATTTAATTTTATGAAATTATTGTTGTACACTGCATAAAAATTGGGATTATATTCAAGAGCTACCTATTCATAAATTTAGTGAGAATGTAGATTTGTTTATATAAAAAAAATATGTTAATAAATATTTAATTTGTAAATAAATATCTCAAGTGAGTTATATTTTTAAAAATTATATTTTTTTGCAATTGGCTTGATAACACGTATTAATGATAAAACAGGAAAAAGGGTTCTCTGAAACTCTATAACAATTTATATTAACTTATAAACAAAAAAACTATAAAATTTAAACTCAAGATTAACAATAACAAATATTAATACATAAAATAGATATTAATAAAATTTAAAACATATTTTAAAGCAAATAAAAAATATATAAATTTGCCTAATAGAAAAAGATTGCTCTACTCAGAACATATTGAAAAAGTAAGCAACCAATAAACTTTTAAATGAAAATTCAATAAGTCTTAAATGGATAATTAGACAGAAAATAATAAAGATTTAAATAAACTGTAGTTGATTACAACTGTCAAAATATCTCAAAATTTATAATTAACAATAAAAAAACATTTTTCAAATTGTATAAGCTTCATTCTTTTCAGAACATGTTAAATTTATATACATTATAATGGGAAGTCGGTTCATTAATATCCAACACCAGAAAGAGCCACTAGACCAAATGTACCATCACTCAGATATTTAATCTATATAAATTAAACCATGTAACAACATAAATTATATTTGGAAGCTTTATTTCAAAATTCCAAAATAAAGTGTTATATTATAGTAAAAATGATTGCAATTAAATTAAATGATTGTCATAGCTAGCAATAATTATACAATTTAAATTTAGAACAAAACTATCTATCTAAATTTCCAAATTACAATGGCAATTTTAATGAAGGAGTTAAATTAAAGTTTAGATGTCAGTTCATAGGCTACATTAAAAATATATGCTCTAAAAACTTTACAAATTCATCATTGGCAAATATATAAATGTTTGTTCCTAATATTAAAGAAACTTTAACACTAGAAAAAAATATCATTTATACTTTACAAAAAAATAAAAAAAATAAAAATTAGACACAAGATAAGAAGTTACATATTTGACGTTATGTGACCATTCTTACGAAGTAAATTACAGTAATGTGTTCTACCAAAAGAAGAATAATTGGAAAAATAAAATTAAAAGGTTTTTGATTTATACATTTTAATTGTTATTAATCTTAAAACTTTTAATTTGCAACTCACTGATTTATTAAGTATATATTATATATTACTGTTATTGATTCGTATTTACTAACATTAACCTTTTAACTGTTTGACTCGTTCTTAATCGAGGCACTTTTTGATACATATTCGTTTTAATCGAGTAAATTTGACATCGCTGTAAATTGCTTAGTTTTTGGACTACGTTTACGGTTTTAACGTCATTTTTTAGAACGCAAAAAGTTTTATAATATACTGCCATCTATTGAATTATTTTACAAGTAAAAAATCAATTAATTGATGATTTATGTCAAACAAAAACTAAGCACTGCCTTTTCACATCTTTTCTTGAATCTTATTGGCTGTTGAAATTTTGTAAACAAAAGAAAATGGAAAAGCTCCGCCTTCTCATCATCTTTTCTTGAATCTTATTGGCTGTTAAAATTTTTATATGGCTGCCAAAAATTAAAAATTTACTGAACGCTTTTGTTTTATTTTGAAAATGATAAACGAATGTTTTAGAGCATTTTAAAAATATTTTTTGATGAAATACAAATAAAATACAAATTATTTTCATATAATATGTCAAAAATAAATATTATTTTACAAAAATAGTTACGATTTTAGCAAGAATTATTTATTTATTGCAAAGTCGGGAAAAAAAAATCATAACGTGAAATTATGATTGCCGTTTCTTTTCATGTCAACCGTAACAAATATTTTTAAAATTAAAAATCAAAATTTATTTTTGAACAAACTTTCGTTTATTTTTATAATGTGAGAAATTACTAATATACTTTTTAAAAACGAAACTAAAGTGAATATATTTAAAAAAACGGTCAATAACTTTTGAAAAATTGATACATTATTTTGTGCATCGGCTAATTAAAAGCTTTGAGTGATACCACCTGCAGCGAATGAACAATTGGACAGTTAAAGGGTTAAAAGGCAATTTATGACATAACTTTTGGACTTTATTTCAAAAGTGTCATTAAATCTTAAAAATTCAAATGGTAATTAGTTATTAAATAGTTATGCAAAAAGATTGCATTACTTTTTATATCAATTATAACATCCCTCTTGTTTTTATATTGTTTGTAATTCTATGACTTAACCTAGGTAAGTTTTTATTTTGCACTTGATATTTTCACTGTCTATTTGGCTGTTAGATAATATCACTACTTTGTATTAATTTTCTCATATATAAGTTTATCTTAATTTATGTCCATTCCATTGCGGAAAATATATAGCATATAGTACTGCAAAATAAATATGTTTACTTAAAATACTGTTGTTTTTTAAACCAACATATATATTTTTTGAACATTATGAAGAAATTATAAAATTATATTTTTGGTTTTCGCGTTATAATTGATTTAGGTAAAGCCAATTAATTATTCATTATATGAAATTTATTTATACTTTCAAAAACATTTTTATTAAACATTTAATACAAATTGTTATAGTCATTAATAACTTAGCATATATATATATATATATATATATATATATATATGCTAAGTTATATAATATATTTATATATATATATATATATATATATATTCATCACACTTCTACGAAATCAAAAATAAGATTTATTCTATGAATTCAAAAATAAAGTTTCATATTTAAAATACATTTCTAGATAGTTCAAACTTAAGTTTGTGAATATATCTGTTTATTTTTTAAATATTTTTTTTTCTAAAATTATTTTTAATTAATTAATTTTTAATTGCCTAACTTTGCTATCAAAGCTAACTTATACTATAAATTAATTTTGTTCTTGTTGCCAATATTTTTTAGATTTAAATTATTGAATAAAATGCTATTCACTAGTGCAAAACATGTATATATAATTTAAGGACATTATAACAGGAAATAAAAAATAAAAAAATTAATTTGAAAAGTTTAAATATACTTTTGACCGGGCTAATACCATAATCATGCTCACCAGAAGAAAAACAAAACGAAATACACTACTTTATTGTTAAAAATTTAAAGAGAACCATATTTTGTTTATTTTAACGCTACTGATTTTCTGATTCATTACTTGTTCATTTTGAGTAATAAACCAAGCCTTTTTAAACTTTCTCTTTCTGTCATTTATCTTTTTCACAAACTACCTCCACAATACCTGATTCAAAACCATGTTTATATTCTCTTTCTTGACTATAAAATGGAGAAGCATTTGTTAAGTTAGTCCTGGCGTTTTTTGCAAATAAGCAAATGTTGTATCATTAAATTCTCAAATTCATCTTAGTTTTCCTGCAGTATATAAATGCTCAAGATCGATTCAATGTATTATTTATTTTATCTTTTGTATTATTAATCAACCTATTCAAATTTATAAAATATTCCAAAGCCAATATTGAACTCACCCACACGTATTCCAATTTTATTTCCACTACTATAGTAGTGATCATCGTTTTTTTATCATTTTATCTTTTGCAATCATATATATTTTTCCTTTAAAACGTTTTATATATTTATAAATACCAGTTGTACTAAAATCAAATTTTACCATGTCAGAAATTTAAATTTCCAAATTTACAAGTTCTTCAAACTCAAATTTACAGAAACAGTTGTTTCTATGCAAAATGCTCTTGAAGATCCGAATTTATTACCATTGGAACTTGACATCTTACATTATCACATTCTCCAATCACTTTAACAATAACTTTAAAATCTTTTTAATGGACTAATAAAGCTGCTGAGTGTTTATAAAAAGTTTCAAATTTTCTGAGGATTAGATAACTCAAGAAATTATCATTATTTTTAAACGTAATTAAATTACTTCAGAATGAAGATCTATCAAAATTTAAACCATTTTCTTATTCTTAGCTCCTCCCCCCCCTCCCTTTATTATTCCAAAAACTTTTTTTTATTTATTTCATGTATGGACTTTTTCTAGATATCTTCCAATATATCTTGATCTAATTGAATATTTTAACAGTCCATTTATTGTCTCTCTTTTGGAGACAAATTCAGTTGTTTCATCTTAGCTTCTTAATTTATTAAAAGATACCTATAATACCTTTTTATTTCCATATCCATAAATTTTGATTTTTAACTTTCTTTGTTACGTTTGCATTTCCGGATTGTGTAATCTGCATTATTGTCTGTATTCATTTAAATTCATTATTAACCTCTAATAAAAAAAAAAAAAACACTTCAGTTAAAAAACTTTTTTCTCCATCACATAGGGATGTTTTTTTTAATATTAAGTATTTTTTCACAAAAATCATTTAATCTATATTTACTTCTAAAATGAATTTTAACAATTATTTCCCATTGAAATAATAATGTGGTTAAAATATGCATATTTTTTTAACTTCTTATTTATACTATTAATATTTATTTTTTTATATCCATCTTTACTTTGGAATGTTTTGCTTTTGTTTAATAGCTCCTATAACATTTCCTGAAACTCTTAAGTATTATTTTTATACATATTATTAATATGTAGATAATTTAAATAATGCCAAATTATTTTAATATCATAGCTTTTTATTTAATGGAAAAATACATGTCCTGTAAAATTTCTATAAAATGTTTTGTACTAGTAAAATCACCCTGTTATATACTATAACCAATACTATTTTCTTTACTGAAGTCATGGGTTATACTGATTCCTGTTTTGTTTTGATAAATATTTTATCAGAATTCAATAATATTTTTAAGTCTATGTATTGACATATTATGGCTTTTTATAATCTATATATCCATTGCAAAATACCAGCATATAATTTTTTTAAATATTTAATTAATTATTAATAAAGAAAATAAAATATTATGAAGAACTTTTGTCTTATGTATATGGCAGAAAATATAATAAAAGATGCATTAAAATTTCATTACAGTTTTTATATGCTGTTTCACAAGAACAAATACTGTCTTTGTTTCTTATAGAGTTGCATATGTTTTGTATTATATTTTATAAGACTTGTGTTTTGATTGGTTAAGTCAAATATGTTCTATACATTATTTGTGGTATGTTAAATAAAACTGCTATATATTAATAATAGAATGATAATAGATCTGCAACTTTATTTTTGTAATAATTAATATTTCTAATGCATTATTTCAATCATCTGATTTTTTTTATTATTTATGTATTTGATACACATTTTTATTAAGAAAAACTTACTTATTTTTGGGGGATTTTTTTATTAAATTTATGATAGTACCATTATTTTTATATCATTTTCATTCTATGAGTCTTTGAGTTTAAAAGATGTTGCCTTAAATATAGTGACAACATTGATTTTATTTTTTTATATTACATAGTTGTTTCTAGAATATCTTCAAAAACAATACGAATTTCAGGCATATCATTTTTGTATCAACTGCTTAAATAACATTTTAGAGAGATTCCCAAACCCTCCCAAAAAGGTGGGTCAAGATGGTGACAATAATGTGAAAGTGCGACTATCACTAATGTAACTCAACTCTACAGTAATACCTACAGATTTTATATTTCCATATAAGCTACAATTAGCCTATATCTTAATAATACATTTAAATTTAATAAAATAATAAATGTTCTTCAGGGTTCAATAATATATACAGGTACTCTTAATCTTATTATATTTTAATAAAAAACTTTGCAAATATATTGTTACTTACTATAAAAATTAATTAAGAGTAACTTGATCTGTGTTTAAACTAAGCCTAGTAATATAGAATATACTATTGACTAATAATGTATCTCAAGGTTATATAAAGTTAGAAAATAAATGCATAAAAGTAAAATGTGTTTACTCATCCTAGAATATGACAATGTAAAAAGGATTTTATGTCCATTATTTTACCTAATACTTTTGTATTTCAGATAGCATTCATAACAATAATGATGTATTTAAATCCAAATAGACTTATAGATAAGCTAATATTTCTAATATGACCTTTGTCTCGTAAATATGTTGTGACGGTGTTTCTTTAAAATAAAAGAGAAGTATTAAAAAGCAACAATTGCTTTATTATGCAATATAAATAAAAAATGTCTAAATCTAATTTTAAGCTATGATATGAAAAGTGTATTATTATACAGTGTTGCAAAGACACTAATATTAAAAAAAAAAGTTGTTTATTATTTTAGAATAATCCCCAATTTAAATACTGGAGAATAACAGCTATTGTCATCACAATAAAAGATAAATGTTTTATAGTTATACCTTAATTAGTATGTTTCCAAAACTAAACAATTATTGATCAACCCAAATTAATAATGTTGAAAAAGTTTTCACTCTTTTAAAAGAGTAAAGTGGCATTATTGTTTAGCATACCTAAATAATATTTATGATATAATGTTTATTTATTTTACCTCATGATCTTTTACTGTATTTATTTGCAGGCTTAAATATTAGGAATAAAATTCTACTAACAAAATACAACTAAATCATTTGGATGGATTACTGCATACTACATAACATTTTTAAAATTCATATTAATATATAAGAGTGACACATAATATATTCTTTTCAGATTTACTCAACTAAATAAGGATGATTAACTCCATTTAATTTTGGGTTAAAACTTAAGAATTTATAAAAATATAATAATTGTAATATAGCAACGTTTTCTATAAATGTAATAGTTATTTGCCTTTATACAACCTAAATCTAAGGTAAATAACATTTAAACCTATTTAATATCACCAATAATAATAATAATAATAATAAATAATAAATATTATCTGTACATGCTTATAATAATATTTGAGGAATGGTTATATTTTTTATTTCATTAACAATAATAATAATAATAATAATAATAATAATAATAATAATAATAATAATAATAATAATAATAATAATAATAATAATAATAATAATAATAATAATAATAATAATAATAATAATAATAATAATAATAATAATAATAATAATAATAATAATAATAATAATAATAATAATAATAATAATAATAATAATAATAATAATAATAATAATAATAATAATAACAACTAAGAAAGAAGCAATTATAACAAAGTCACTAAATAATCCATCAGTTTATATATTAGCAATTATAATAATTTTAAAGATTTAACCCAATGAAAGTCTGCTACTTGAGAATGGAGATTATAATAATTTTAAAAATTTAACACAATTAAATATTTGATACTTGAGAATATTTCAATGTTTTTGAGAATTCACAAACACATTTGAATAACAGCATCAAAGTGGATGTAAAGCACAACTAATTTCATTTGTAATATAATCCTTTCTGGAAAACAATATAGAGATTTATACATTAAATATAGAGATTTATACATTCCATTTTAGCATAATTGTTAATCCAAGAGAAATTACATTCAATAGACTAATCCGTTTTAAGATTTGCTTGTAAACTCAATAAATACTATGTTTAACTAATACTTGCCTTGATAATCTATAATGCAAGAGGGACATTTAAATATTTAGTATTCCTAATACATTACCTATTTCATGGTATTTAAATATTTAGTGATGATAATCCATAATGCATTTTGTTAAATACTTGAGACACAGTTGTTATTATATGAAGCAATTTAATCCATTTGAAAAAGATATATAATTTTATCCAAAAGATTAGCGTTCAATATTTTTTTATTTGAACTATTTTATGAATCCATTAGTTTATAAATCTTTAAGCTATATTTCTAAATAGTCATGATCATATATATAGTCAAGCATATACTTTATCCTCCATAAACAGAGTGATTTTCATTAATTTTTGAGTTATAGATCAGTGTTTCATTTCATGGACACATACTTGAATTGAAAAATTATTTTTTAAAGTTTCCCTTCCATAATTAAGAATAAAATAAATTCACAATATTGAGATGTAAAACCATAATTCTGAAGTAAAGATAATAGTTGCCTAATATTCTGGAGATAAATATCAGCAACTTACTTGAAGTTGATATATATAATTTTTCAAATATATCAACTATTTACTATTATTTTTAATTGAAGAAATCCAATAATTTAATAGTAAGTTGTTAGACAGCATTGCATAAGACAATTTTTTTCATTTTTCCTTAACAGTTAACTGCAATAAATGAGATTTTTGAAATAATAATTAATTAATCAATGATAGTTTTTGGTTTGTTTGTTATTAGTTATCTTTTTCTTAGTACAATGATGATAAGAAGTCATTTTACCTTACAAAAGCAAAATGCCTAGACTGTTTAATCTAACTGACTAGGTTTGATAAAGACAAAGAAAAACACTATTTTAAAGTTTTAACTTGCTTATATCTTGAATACAATAAAATTTTGTAACAACACTCTGCATTTTCCAAAATTTAACTTTTATATTAGTCATTATTGGATGTCTGGATTATGAAATATTTCTTATATGCATTAGGGTTTTCTTATTTTTCTTAGAAAATTTTGAAAGGGTTGTCAAGAGTACTTAAGTCAACAAGGTAAAACTTTAAAAAAGAAAGTAATAATTTCAAGCTTTGTCAATTACTTCATTTTTACTTCAAGTTAAAAGAAATATTACCATCATTTATTTAAAATTAATAAATCATAAATTTATAATGTTCTCATATATTTACTTTAATTAAATTTAAATTGACCTTTTAATAAATATTATTAAATAAATATTTTAGCAAACTAAACAAGATAATTAATTTTACTAAATTTAATTCTAAACATGTAAGCTTCCACACACGTGAACACAAAATATAAAATGTAAGAACTGTTACTTCTACACCTAAATAAAAATGTAATCTGAAATATAATTATTTTCATTGAAAATATTGTTATGTTGTAATATTACATTTATAATTCTATTCTATATTTCAAAATTAAATTATTTGTTTTATGTGCGCAAGCACCTATGTTTATTTATACAATTCAATAGCTTTGTTTTTTAAAACGAATAATGACAATAATATAAGCATACATATTTTTGTATAAGCATTGTTTATAAAATCTGCTTGAAAAGCCATTTTTAAATGCTTTATAAAATTATATTTTCTCTTAATCATTAATATGAGATTTTTAACCATGATATTGATTATATAATATGCTATACAACCAATGGCAGTGATGAATATATTTGCTTAACTATGAAAAGATAAAGCCAACATAATTAATAATGTTGCACAAATAATGTATATGTAATTGTGTGAGTTGGTATATGTGCTTTAATCTAAAACTTGCAATTAATTTCAAATATTAAAAGAGTTAATAATGACTTGGATTTCAATGAAATCATAGAAAAAATAACTGATGCTATACTATGATCTGTTACATATATAGTTGATACAAAATACAGTCTGTGATAATTTTTAATTGAGGTAAAACAATATATGTATAAAACAAAGTTAAATGATAATATAAAGAAATATAACTGTGAATTTGTAAAAAAAAAAAAAAAAACCATATAAAATAAATTCTTAAGAATATGACTAATTAATATCTTATTCATAAAAGTAAAAAAAATTAAACAAGAAAAAATTCCAGTATTACAATAAACAAAAAGAAAGACCTACAAAAATATTATTCATAATAAAAAATCAATCAATCAAAAGAAAGTAAAGTTTGCATTTACATTTTCTTAATAAATGATAGAAAAGCTTAAAGAACATAGTGGAAATTATAACTTTATTTTAAAAAATCAAGTTTAAAAAAGAGAAAAAAATTGGAAATGTTTTAGCTAAGATTGTAGATCAAAAAATGTTTTGGATAATTGGAAAACTGTGGTAGATAAATAAATAAACAATACTTCTGTATATAATATAAAAATAATATAAAATAACAATTTGTGTCAATTGTTAATACAGAGTTTAATATAAATAAATAAATAAAATAATAATAAATAATATTTTCAAGCGCTTTCAACTCTTATGAATCCTTATCAAAGCAGTGTAAAAAGTTCTATTCATCTTGTGCTATGAATTCGAAATTAACCAGCTTTCCGATTAGTTGTTCCTGGCCAATACAATGAAATGTTAAATCATCACCTAGGAGAAAATAGAACTTTTTACACTGCCTTGATAAGGACTCGTAAGAGTTGAAAGCACTTGGAAATATTATTTGTTATTATTTTATTTATTTATATTAAACTCTGTATTAACAATTGACATGAATTGTTATTTTATATTATTTTTAAAACTGTAATAGTTATATTAACATATCAAACAATCTCATAAGCCAACCTAGTGTGACTATACATAATGTATGGAAACTACTAATCAAGTTTGCTCTTAAGAAAAAGTGGAGAAATCAGAAGGAACCTCATAGATAAATATATGAAATTTCTACTGACTGTTGGCTTTGGCAGGATGGCTCAGTTGGTTAGAGCATTACCTTCAATTTCAATATTCAAGAATCTAAAGATCCAAGTTGGAATCTCATGCTCATCTGGTCACTGGTCAGGCCAGAAACACCTGAAGAAGAGAGGAGAATAATACCTCTCAAAACATTGTTCATATATTAACCTGTTTGATGTGCTATTATTAACAGTTGAATATATTTGGAATATTTAAATAAAATTAAATTTTTGTAAAGACATTCAATACTCAGATTATGAAAATAGTCCAATATAAAAATGCAACTAAAACAGCAGGATCACAAACTTTCTGGAAAATACTATAGATGTATCAGTTTCATGTAAATCTTTACCAACATAATTACAACATATTTTTATTAAATTTTGTTTTCAAACCAACCAAAGAAATAAGTTGGTATCAAAAGTGATTTTAATATCCATAGACATTTAAATATACATAGAAGTAATATAAACAACTTAATGGGTATGAATTGCAATTATTCTTTGGATATGTAAATTATGAAAAATTATTTGATTATAAAGGTAATTTCATAATCATATTCTGAAAATAATTATAAAATTGTAACATGTAATTATATTATATGGAAATGCTAAGCAAAAATAATATTGATATGGGTATATGACAGTGTGATTATATATATATGAAAAACAAAAAAACACAAGTTAAAAAACTTGCTAACGCTTGTATTTATGATAACAGATGGCATTCTACCAAAAACACCATCAAGCGTAGTTTTCTGTTTACATAAACATCAGAGTGAGTATTTACTATCTCTAACTTTAATTCCACTTTCAGATCATGATTTCAAGCTATTTGCTATTATCAGTGAAAGACAGGAATAAGAAACTAGATCTAAACACAAACTCTGAGCATTTATGAAACAGTTTCTATTCAGCTTGCAAGCATGAATCTTTTAGACACGTTAATGTCTTCAAACTCAGCATAGCAAGCCAGATAGCTACAGAAAACTACACTTGATGGTGTTTTTGGTAGAACACCATCTGTTATCATAAATACAAGTGTTAGCAAGTTTTTTAACTTGTGTTTTTTTGTTTTTCATAAATGTACCTTTGAGGACTTTCTTGCAATGATGTATATTGCAGAGGCTTCTACTATATTGTGATGCTGAACTGAGATCAGACCCATGTAGCTATCTGGCTTGCTATGCTGAGTTTGAAAACATTAACGTGTCTAAAAGATTCACGCTTGCAAGCTGAATAGAAACTGTTTCATAAATGCTCAGAGTTTGTGTTTAGATCTAGTTTCTTATTCCTGTCTTTCACTGACGATAGCAAATAGCTTGAAATCATGATCTGAAAATGGAATTAAAGTTAGAGATAGTGAATACTCACTCTGACGTTTATGTAAATAGAAAACTACGCTTGACGGTGTTTTTGGTAGAACGCCATCTGTTATCATTTATATATATATATATATATATATATAACATTTGTTACTACAATATTACCTATGTATTTTTTTGAATTTAAATTGGAAGTTAAGAGGAATATAATTATATAACCCATCTAACATTTGCAGATGATATAGTTTTTCTCATATACAATGCTGTCGGATTCAAGAAAGAACATAATCCTAAAGATAATGGCTAAAAGTCTACAGTAATGTTCAATAATAATATTTCATAGAATGTGTTATAATAGTAAATTTAAAGAATTCAACAACTATAATTATCTTGGTCAAATTATTATATACGTATGAAAATATGACAGATGAACTTAATTAAAAATTTAAATTTAAATGATAGAAATAAATTAACATTATAAGAAAATTGAAATGAACATTTTTAATAAATACTTAACAGAAGAACAATATACAGATTTTAGACCTCGTAATGAAATATATAGAGAGATAAGTTGGTAGTAACAAAAAAGACTTGACAGCATAATACATGGATGCGATATCAAAGAGGTATCATTGTCATTATTGAAAAAAATACAAAAATTAAATGCATCTGGTCTGGACATCGAGCTAATAGAAATGACATTAAATCCCTAGTTTAAGTCTTAAATTTAAACCCAATATATTATGAAAGATCAAGAAAGTGTCTATATGAGTTTTATGAATAAAATAAAAGTTTGTTAAAACTTTGATATATATTGGAAAAAACTGATTTAAATTTGAAGAAATTATTTTTTTTTAATTGGATTAACAATTGTTGAATATGATTTATGCTTACATAAGTTTTTACTCAATATCTAATCAGTGTGCTGTTATCACTCATTATTCTTAACTATTATATCAGCAACAATAATATTATTAATAAAATAGCATTCAATATATATATATATATATATAATATTTAATATAATTAGAAATGTGAAGAAAGATTTATAGTGACTTCAGTTATGGAACATTTAAATTGAGAAGAAAAATATATACCCAGATAAAATATTTTTTTTAAAAAAGCAGATGTAATTTCATTAACCCTTTTCCCGCGTCCGACGAGGCTCCTCGTCGACATCTGAAATCACTCTAACTCAGTTCGTTTTCATACGAAAATTTTCGTTAAATACGTATTGAATTCGTTTTTAAAAGTTCTGTACGATGGTGACATCTTCCGATTTATTTTAGAAGTAAAAAATAGAAAAAAAACGCATTTAAACCTAAACAAAGAAGGAACATTATTTGTGATTGGTTCTTAGCATGCTCTCAGCCGAAAAAGGCATTCTGATTGGCTGGAAAGAACAAAGAAACTGCCTGATCAAAGAAAATAAAGAAAAACGCTGAGATTTTCATTTAGAATACGATTTAAATTATTATTAAATAATATTTATGGAAATTAAACATAATTTTCAGAGAGAATAATAAAAAAACAAAATTATTTTCGAAAAATATTGAAGATTTTAGTCCAAATATTGAAGTTGTAGTAAAAAGAAATATTTACTTTTCTATAACGTAAAAGTCGATCTTTTTGTTTACATTATAACTTTTATGTTGCCGATGTTGAATATTTTAGAATAAATAAATAGCAATTTATTTTTGAAAGAACTTTCGTTTTTTTCATGACCTGAAAAATTAATTATATACTTTTTATAAATGTATCTGAGTTGAATTTAATATTATAGGTGAATATGTTTTAACAATAGGCTTTGTCTTCAGTTTGTGAGTTGGCCAATTAAAAGATTTGATTTTTATCTGATACAACCAATGATAAAATTAGCGGTTTAAGGGTTTCATTAATAATCACAAGAATAACAAATAATAATATTAATAATAAATAACAATAGTGAATTAATATAGAATAGATAAATGTATTAAAAATTTGGGAGGTTGTTTTTTTTTATAAAGTATCATAAGTTTATTTTTCATATTGCATTGCCAAATCTATATAATATTAATATTATCTATATTTTTATTACTTGTTACAATGCTGTTTTACAACCTACTATTGACAATATATATATAATGTAAAATGATATGTTCATGTATATTTGTGTTTGTTACAATTCTGAAGAAGATTGTTGGAGCAATTGAAACTGTCAATTTATTTGCAAAAATATTTATTTGTAAATTTATTTGTCAAATATTTGTAAAAAGTAATAAAGAACATAAATGATATTAATTAAGTTGTTTTTTATATGGGAGATAAATTTTCCATATAAAATTTTATATTTTTAACTTATTTTAAAATATTAAAAATATTATATTCTATAATTTATGTATTTTTTTATAATTGTATGCATCAAGTGAATTTACATAATTTAAATAACTAGGATTTAATGCTAAGCTATAATTAGTATAGAAATACATTAACTAAAGGTTTTAATATTTTCTTCATTCAAAATTTTATTTTAGTTACATTATTTATGCATATAAAACAATGTATAAAAATAAATTAAATAATAGTATTTTTGTATGGAGGCATTTTGTAAATAAAAATAGAATTTATGGAAACAACTTTGTATACTATTTTAATTTATAGTAAAATTACTAACCACTGGTGATAGATTAAATTCAGTATCACTCCCTGTAAAGCAAATTCAAAGCCTGAATAAAGCACCATAAATTATAAGTGATTTCTTACCTATTGCCATGAAGACCAGATGAGTATAAATAACAAGCATGAAACTCAATAAGCTCAGTTCTTAATAGTTAATAAATGAACATATTTCAAATTACATGTACAAAGCAAATAGACATGAGTTTATGTTTTAACTATGCTGTTTTAATCAGATTTTGTGTTTCTTTCACAGGTAACACTGCTGAATTTATTCTATCAGTAGTGGTTAGTAATTCTACTATATTTATATTTCATTTAGCAGTATGCAATTAATTGATTTATATTAATTTTGTATGCAATCAAGATTTTGCTTGATGAAACAAAGTTTATTATTATACAATACAAATTAAATACAGATATGATAATTTGAAAGTGTATCCAAAGAAACGGGCAAAACTCACTATACCTATTGCCACTCACTGCAGGTGAGAGTAATCAGTGGATTCCAGAAGGATTGTGCATAAAATGCTCATCTAGTGCCTACTCATCCAATATCTCCAGACTAATTTCTGGCTTGTGCTCTTCGTCAGTGAGGAGCCTTGGATCTGAGAGCACTGCACCTAGATCTTAGGATCTAATGCAACCCTCCATCCATTGATTACTCTAGCTTGCAGTGAGTGGCAATACATAAAGTGAGTGGCAATACGTATAGTGAGTTTTGCCTGTTTTAATAACAGTTATATGCAAGCATAAAAAATGATGATCATGTGACGTTTATTAGTTTAACCAAAAAAATGATGGCAATATAAAAAATTATCGTTAGTACATTTGCATTCAAATAATAAATTTGCAGTAAAACTTCTATTTTTTTTTTTTATATTCAATGTGTCTATATTAAAACAGAGCCCATACAAATATTAAAAATAGATATTTTATACTTTATAAGTTATAAATATTTATTAAAACCATTTGATTAAAATGGAAATCAAACACAAAAATTTTAACAAATACATTATCAAAGGTTATTAAAAACATTCAAAAAACAATATAAATAAATACTTCATAAAAATTGTAGATATAAAGTGATTTGTTGTTGGGTTTTTTTATATTGTTTTTTTTTTTTATTGTATATACAAAATTAATCATATTTTGTATAAAAAGTATTTTATCTTTCAAATATCTAAAAAAGAAAAAAAAATACAGAAGAATAAAGTTTCTTTTTTAATATAAATTTTGTTCTAATATACGACGTTCTTTGTTTTTGCAAACCCAACTTATTGAATTTTAAAACAAGATTTCATGACCTAAATTTATTCTTTTCGATCTATAAGATAAATCAAAAATTCAAATAAAAACAAATACAATATCATACTATATTTTTTATAAGCTCAATCTGCATTTTTAAAAATATTTCATCCAAAGCTCATAATAAAAAATATTCAAAATCTAAAAATAATTTTAAAATGATATATGAAATCTAGTTTTATAAAGTTCACGTTATGAGTTTTGACTCACATTAGCTACATGCTGTAAAATTGTATTAATTTATGAAATGTTGAAATAAATAATGCATTACACAAACATAAAAAAGATATTAGAAATTACAGACCTATCAGCTTTTTTTTCATATGTCATAGCGTCGTCCGGGAGGCGAACCCACAATTGTCTGCAACCAACTACTTGCTTGCAAGGTGGCTGTGATGACCTCTCGGCTAACAACACCTATCAGCTTTTTATCAGTTTTATACAATTTTTTATCAAGATAATTACAACTCGTCTATAGGAAACATTGGATTTCCACCAGCCAAGAGAACAAGCTAGATTTGAAAGTGGTTTTAGTACAGTAGATCATATCCAGGTATTGAGAGAAGTTATAGAAAGGACAAATGAATATAAGTTGTCATTATGCTTTGGATTTATAGATTATAAAAATGCATTTGATTCTATAAACATTTCTGCAGTGATTAAAGCATTGACTCATCAAGGTATAGATCCAGGATATTCTCATATTTTAAAGAATATTTATAAAAATGCAACAACAACAATTAGATTATATAATGATACTAGGAAAGTCAACATTGAGAAGGGTGTAAGACACAATGACTCGATATCTCCAAAACTTTTTATAACAGTGCTGCCAGAAGTATTTTGTGGATTAAAATGGGAAGCTAAAAGAGTGAAAGTAAATGGAGATTATTTAAGTCATTTAGATTTTGCATATGATGTAGTTGTTTTTGCAAATAATATTTTAGTGCTGCAGGAGATGTTACAGAAGTTATCAGATTAAAGTAAAAAAAGTAGGACTAAAGATAAATGTTAAAAAGACTAAATTAATGTTCAATGAATGTTCTCAAAATATGAAAATAAATATTAATTATGATGAGTTAGAAGAAGATAATAGTTACAAATTACCTTGGTCAGATTATTAATACAGCTGGAAACATAATGGATGAAATTAATCATAGAATTAAACTTGTTTGAAGTGTTTTTGATAGAAATAACTTGATACTAAAAGGAAATATGCCTATGTGTTTGAAAAGGAATATTTTTAATAAATATGTTTTACCAGTTCTTACTTATGGATCTGAGACTTAAACACTTAATAGAAGAGTAATACAGAGACTTCAGACCATTCAAAGAAGTATAGAGAGATGGATGTTAGGAGTAACAAGAAGAGATTGAAAACAATATATGGGTAAGAGAAGAAACAGGTATTACTGACCTCATTGAAAAAATTAAAAGACTGAAGTGGAATTGGGCTTGACATATTGCTAGAAGAGATGATAATAGATTGACAATTGGAATCATTAATTGGATTCCAAGAGATTGTAAAAGACACAGAAAGAGACCATGAGTGAGATGGATGGATGAAATAAGAAAGGGTGCATGGGTGATGTGGAGGAGAAAAGCTAAAGATCAGAGAAGATGGATTGAACTTGGAGAGAACTTCATCCTGAGTAGATTGATAATGGTTGATGATGATAATGACATACATAAATAAATAAGATACACTATACAAACATTATATAACTATTGATTAATTTTTTATTGTTAGATTTTATATTGTCAACTTTTTGACATCATCATTGTTTTAATTCAACAAATTTTTATGAAAAAATTAATTTTTAATATTATTGGAATATAGCCTTTTTTATTTACCACATGATAAGGCCATTTTTTTTGGCTTTTTTATATTAACACCATTAATTCCAACTAAATTCAATTTGTTGTTGTTGTTGTTGTTTTTAATTTGTCTTTCTCTCTTTTTCACATAATTGTTTTTGGTACATTCATTTGTGTCATATTTTCCACTTGATATGTTAAGTGAAACAATTTATTTCAAAATTATAATTTGTTGCATATTTAGTTAATTGTTTTTTTTTTATTTTAATTTGTGAATCCCTGATTGCAACTCATATATGGTTTAATTGATTTCAGTTGAGCTAATTAATACTTCAACAGAAAAATATCTAAGAAATTTATAAAATGATTTTGGATAAATAGTTAATGATTGAATAAGTAAATAATAAATTTTAGATCAAATGAAAATATGTTAATAAATATTAAAGTAGTGCATAATCTTGTAATGAACTTAGTTATCTTGCACAACTGTATTTGTTGATTCAAACAATAACTTGTTTCTATTTGAACTTATGATTAACTTTTATACATTTTCTTATGAGCAACTTAATAAAAATATGTATTTTTTTGTATGATAAATTTTTCATACTGTAAGTTTATGTATTTATCTTAAGAGAAAACCGGTATGTTCATGTTGTAGCTTAATGATGTGAGAATTATAGTGCTATAGCATACTGAACTTAAAATATTATAGATAATAATAATGTTTTAAACCACTAAACATCACATGATCCCCATCTATTATGCTAGCCCATCTAGGTGCAGTGCTCTCAGATGCAAGGCTCTTCACTGATGAAGTCCACAAGCCAGAAACTAGTCTTGGGATATTGGATGAGTAGGCACTAGATGGGGATTTTATGCATAAACCTTCTGGCTTCCATTGATTACTAATGGTTGGCACAGGGTGTCACTACTATGTGGAGAGTTTTGTCTGCTTAATAATGTTTAAATGTATACAATTTTATATATAAATAAAAAAATTATATGTTATTCTTAAAATGATTTCCAATAATCTAATTAGCTTTGTGAACACTATCTGCAATTTAAAGATGAGTTAAATAATTGTGAAACTTTTCTTAAATTTAATTCTTTAAAATATAATGAGTGAAAGAAAATAATCACTTAATTTTTTTCATATACAAAATTAAAAGCGTGTGAAGCGCTTGAAAGAGAAGCTATAGAGATTCAAAAATTATTAAACGCTAAGCACTTTCGAGGCCATTTGCCTCATATTCATAGCAACAATGCGAGGTGCAGAACAAAGAAATCACATATTTTGAAAAATATTCAATTTTATTATTGCTGTGTATAATTTTATTATGCCTTTTAAAAGTTTTTAATGCATTTATATTAATTAATATTTATTTTATACAATGTAATAAAAAATCTATTGGTGAATTAAAAAGCTTTACTAAGGTATTTTTGTATTAATTTTTGAAATTAATGTTTTTATATCATAATCAATGCACAATAATAATTGTTCAATTGTATCAATAGACTTTATATATAATTTATATTCAAATTTCAGTATTTCCTCATTTCAATAATATTAGAACTCTATTTCATTGCACATTTGGAATGTGTAATACAGTATCATTTTGACCTTTCTCTTCTTGTTATTTCTTTTCTAACAAATTATTTTTGCATTTTAAAGTCTAAAGCATGTCTCATCTTCATGCCTTTTTGGGCAAATATAAACATTTATGTGGGTCATGCTTTAGTCATGATATAAAATGTTTATGGAAATGTACTCTAGAAGAGAATGGTCAAAATGGTTCATTGTTTATTCAAAGCTATAATGAATCAGTCATTTGAAGGTGTGAAAATTAGTAAATACTGGAATTTGAATACTAATTATATGACAAATTTATACATCATTTTTAGTCTCATTATTACCCATGATTATGATATGATGATATAAAAAGTGCACTTAGTAAGCCAACATGAGGCTTTGAAAACCTGTCTTCATGCAACTATGGAAGCATATTTGGAGTTAAATGTATGAATTTTAAAATTTGGTTTGTCTTATAAATGTAATTAATTAGTGCTTATATAATACTGTAACCTAGATCTTGAAGTATTCAGGTATAATAAAAATGTAATCTATGTAATCAAAAACAAACAGATATAGAAAATAAAACTATGGATTCATATGCAAAAGTTATACTCTGACTGACAAGACATTTTTTTTTACTTAAAAAAAAATGACAAAGCATGGATGAAGAAATGGGGCACTTGTATAATAATAATATGATAAAATAATTTTGTTTGCTTTCTTTTGCAGATGGAGTGAATGATCCAACACATATGAAAGGGATATGCATGTGAGGGACTATAGATAAAAAATAATCAAGTAAAGTGTAGGATTTCTTTTTCAGAATGATTAATTAAATAAAGATGCATAGGACAGAAATATTTTTGAATAATTAAATAATGGTAGATAAGGAATTATTTTCAGACAAAGAAAATAAGGATGGATGGAACTCGGAATTAAATAAAGATGACCAGGAGAGAGGACAAATATATGAAATTTTTTATGTGTATAAACAGATTGCCTATAATGGACAACAAAGTGAAGAAAAAATAAAGGAGCTCATAGATGAGTGGTTATGAAGATTGGAAAAAATGGACCTCATAATACAATTAGTGTTGCAATAGAAAGAGGCTGATTTTGAATCCAGAAATCACAGACATACCAATAATACAGAGGATGATTAAGAATGAGGAAGACATCAGGGAAGCCATTCAGATAACAGAGTTATCTTTGAAATATCAAGGATCAGATGGAAATGCAGACAGACCTTGATAACCAAGATTCAAACCCAGTAATAGCAGACACACTTATTATAAATGGTGAAAAACCAAAGAAAAATACAATCACATCCAGATGATCAAGATTTAAAACCTCTTATAAATGATACACCCATCACAAATGAAGAAAATCATAAAGAATTGAAACCATACCTGGATGATTAAAATTTAAACCTTCTAATAACAGACATTTGCTATAACAAATGCCAAAAAGCATGAAAAAGTGCAAACATATGGTAAAAGCCAAGATGCAAGTCATATAATAATTGAAGAAATGGATGAACAGAAGTATAAACAAGCCCAACCATATGTCAACAATCAAGGTTTGAATCCCTTCAAAATGGCACTTAGAATGAGGGAGTTCATTTGTAACTATGAACAGCAAGAGCCTAGCATAACAAAGATGAATGAATATTCTAGTACAGAAAGAACCCACCAATTGGAACAAGAAGCAAATGACAACTTACAAACCAATGATAAGAAGACCCAAATGGCAAAGGATTTCTATTATACCCTCTGTTATTGTATCAAATATATTCCCTTTTTAGTACTTTTATTTCTTTGATAATATTCCTTTCATCCATATCTTTTACTTTAAATATCTTCTCATACATCCTAACGTATCTGAAGTCTCTGTATTGCTTTTCTCTTGAGGACCCATGTTTAAGATTTATATACAATCATTAATTATTAATTCCTCTGTGCATTACTAAAATACATGCATGCATGGTTTGGTAATCTGGAGTGTGGAAAACTGGAATTCAAGGTCTATGCATCATGGTCCTCAAACTCAATTATGATCTTCTAAGCAAAAAAATAATTTGATTATTTATTAAGTCTAGTTTTATACACTTACTTTTAAAGTACATAAGCACATTTTTATCATTATTTCTACCAAAAGTACTCTATCCAAACAAAGTTTTATACTTAATTTCATCTATATTGATTTCACTTTTGTCAATAATATTTATAGTATTATTTTCGATTCTATTTTTTTTGTTTTTTTTTTCTGAAGCATTATTTAAAAAAAAAAATCATTCCAGCTATAAAAGCTAGGTTATTTAAAGCAAGTCTCATTTATTATCTTAACTTCCTATTTTAATCCTCTAAATAAATTTTTAAAATTTCTATTAAATATATATAGAAATGGAATAATACTGTTATGCGCTCTTATCAATATTAATTTTTTCATAGAATCGCCATGAATCTTAATGATTGTTTTTGAATTTTGTTAAATATTAGTTCAAATTTCATAATATTCTAAGTCTATGTCAGTGGTGCACAACCCACCGATCATGACATCTCAAGGGATCGCATAAAAATTGTTGATGGTGAAATTTTTAAAAAAAATCTTGAGTTTTTAATAGTGATATTTTTTTTTTATAATTTAATTTTTAAAAAGGGACAAATGGCTTGAAAATACCAAATTGTAATGGTAGATACCGTTTTTTTTTTTTTGTAAGTATCCAATTTATTTTAAAGACTTCATTTCAAATCGTAAATTTTAGGGAATAAATTATAGTATATTAATTAAAACTACTAACATTTTATTATGAATTTCTTTACATAGTGTAATTATAATTTAAGCATAATAAAAACAAATAATAGTTCGGTACAAATTTTTGGTGAAGGAAGGTTGTCGCAAATATAAAAAGATTGCCCACTATTGGTTTAAATGCTGATTTTCCAAAACTAGTGACTGCAGAAATATTTTTAGAGATCATTGCTTTTTTTATATTCTTTAAATCCAATTCAAGATGACGCCTTATACTTATTATTTGTTTTTTTTTTTAGTTCTGATAATAGTTAGATATGATATAATAATTTTTAAATTCAACGTTTTTTGGTTGATAAACAATTCGTAATAATTTTAGTGAAAATCGTATAAAGAATGAAAAATGTCTGATAGGCCAGTAATTTTTAATATATATTTTTTTTCCAATTTTTTTCCACAAACAAGTGGTTGTTTTTTTTATCATTTAGTTACTTCAAATACAACTTTGTATCTATTATATATTTATATATACACACATTTAATTACATACCTTATCTCTTGATTTAATCTGCTTGACATTGCAAATGATTTTTGCAATTGATTTAACTATTTTGTATTCTTGTATTTTATTACTATATAGTTCAGTGTAAAGTTTCTTGACATACTATATATCAGGGGTGTCCAACAAGTCGATCGTGATCCACTGGTCAATCGCAAAGCCATTTTTGGTCGATCGCGAGGCCAATCCGGCAAGAGCTGTCGGGTAATGAGTGAAACAAATTAAGTCAAGATTTTCAAGTTTTTTTTTTTTTTGTTCTAAATTTTTTTCCAATTCTAGATAGGGGAAGTCCACTAAGCCGTATCATTATTGAAAATAATATTTTTAATACTGATTTAATGTAGCTAATTTGAATTAATAAATATCGTTGCTTTAATTTCCCTGGACATGAGTTTTTTGGCCCGTTAAATAATTGCTATTTTTTATTAGGTAGATATATAAAAATAGTATGTATTTCACACCTTCCTCCACTTAAACTACGCCTATGACAACAAGTCGATCACAACACATTTTAAAAATAAAAAATAGACCTTATGAACACAAAAGTTGGCCACCCCTGCTATATATGATATCGACTTTTTTTTTATTAGGAATGCTATTTCTTTTCTTCTGAAGTTAGTATAAAAACTATTAGCAAAAGTTAAATTAAAGAAAATATTTATTTGCACCAACGATGTTTTTATATCGAATCTAGTTTAATTTAAATATATGGTTGTGAATTTGAAATTTCGAAAAATTAATACAATTTACATATATATATATGTATAAGAAGTTGATTATATTAACCTATAAAATATGTTTTATTTTTTGTAATATTTATTAAACATTACATTTATAATGACCAGATAAAAAAAATTAACATTTTAATTAACAAGCAATAATAATAATAATAAAATTATAACATGGAAGTTGTCCGAATAGTTTTACGCTTATTTTAACCAAAATAGTTTTATCAATGAACCCAATTATAGTACAGCTTAAAAATTCACGGCTGACTGCCGCCATTGAAAAGATTATGCTATTAGTAATCTTAACTGGATTTAGTTCTTACTTTGACTTTTGGATCAAATTTCTGGTAAATAGTTTGTACTTATAATTGCAAACAGTTGAAAATTTTTTAAAACACCAATGAAAATTTTCTATCGTTTTGACGGAAAACTTTTTATTTATTTTTGGAAAGAAAGCCGTCATTTAATAATAATTTTCTGTCAATAAAAAAGTTAATTGACGATGACATTAACAGCATGCAAACTATTTAAATAAAATTATTTTTTTTAACCCAGCGACATCTTTTTAAAAGCAGACAGTTGGGAATGCTTGGGTTAAATTTAGATTTTGAAAATGTGTGAACCATTTGTAAGTCGACAATATACCATTTTTATTTAAATAGTCATCATTATTTAAATATATATTGAGAATGTAAAAGACGGTCAAGCCCATGACATAAAATACAAATCCTAGTAGACCCCCTCCCATTGTTGAGAATCCCCCTTCTCCCAGATCGTCCACTTTTAACCAACGAAGCTTTCCATCCAATTATTTATCGGTAAATGGAAATTCGATTATTCTTAGCTGGGAGGTCTACGAATTTCTATAAGACAAAAATACACCTGTAATACAAATTCTTAACTATTGCTAAGGAAGATGCCATGCTTATGATATATTTAGCATAATTATGAGCGAATAATTATATGTGAATGCAATTCGATTAAAATAAAGTTGTTTTTTATTCCCTGTGTCAAAGCAGCGGCCGGGAAGCGAACTTGCAACAACTGCTTGTAAGGCAACTGTGCTGACCACTCAACCACCAACGCTTGACGAAAATGTTTTTTTTTTTTAGCTTTTATCACATTTTGAGGTTTTTTTTTAAATCATTCATTTATTATTTTAATCAGCGTTTTAGCAATTCAATTTTAATAATTATGGACAATAGAAGTCACAAAATATAGTAAACCTAGGGAGACAGATTTGCCTTTTAATTCAAGTTCAATTTTAAACAGAGTCAGAAGCTTTTCAAATAGTTAAAAAATCCAAGTATATTCCTAATTACTTGCCTCGTGACCAGTCTAATTTCTCTTAAAATATTTATATGCACATGACTAATAGCAATCTTAAATATAAATAAAATAAGATGCAAAAAAATATGAAGACCTACATTAATGAAAAGAATCTATTTAGCTCATTACCGAGATATATTTGCCTACTGTGAGTTATTTGAAATAACCACATACACACATGTACTTGAATAAGTATATAATAATAGTCCATTCATCCACTAATATCATCTACTTACCTAATCTCTGAATGTGATATGATCAGAAGTATAGACATGGTCTGACAGATTAAAAAGATAAAAAAATAATATAAAGTGGGATAATCATTTGAGTTAAAATAGGAAAATCATTTTTTACCTTCTTTATCCTTCAGTCATTTATTAGTGAACTGTTATCATTTTTATTCATTCTTTTCAAGTATTTTTATTGTTTGTATACTAAAAACATATTGTGCATTTTTATAGTTTGAATACTACATACTGTGCATTTTAACTAAATCATGGTGAACTAAGACTTTTAGCGCTACTAAATAGCAATTCTACTTATAAAATAAATGAAAAAAGAATTCGGATATGCATGAATAAATGTGATATAATTATTAACCACATGTAGATGTGCACAAAAACATGAAATTGCCATAATAATTAATAAACTTCATATGCAAATGAAAATGTTTAGATTTCTAAATCACTCCATTGTTCATATTTTGACTACAAATAATTTTTTATTTAAATATAAGAAAATAATTTTTTAACTTAGACTTGTGACAATTGTTAAAACATACTAAATTTTATGCACTCTAGGTTTGTGCCATTTGAGCAGACAGGTGCTATTTTGTCATGATAAGTGATAAAATTTACATGTAAATTAAAATGTTTAGATTTAAAACAGGCAAAACTCTCCATGCAGTAGTGCCACTCAGTGCAAGCCAGAGTAATCAATGGATGCCAGTGCATAAAATCCCTATCCAGTGCCTACTCATCCAATATCCCCAGACTAGTTTCTATCTTGTGGGTTTTCATCAGTGAGGAGTCTTGGATCTAGAAACTAGTCTGGGGATATTGGAAGAGTAAGCACTAGATAGGGATTTTATGCACAAGCCTTCTGGCATCCATTGATTACTCTGGGATTACACTGAGTGACACTACTGTATGGAGAGTTTTGCCTGTTTTAATAACAGTTATGACCAAGCATAAGAAATGATCATGTAATGTTTAGATTTCCAAATAACTTCATTGTTATATACACATTTTAATTGCATGTATTTTTTATTTAAATATAAGAATTAATTGTTTTTACTCAGACATATGATAATTGTTCAAAACATACAAAATTTTATGTAGTCTACCATTATGTTAAATTAAAGAGATCAGCTTTATTTTACTGTGATATGAAAATATTTATTTTTTAAATTATTTTTATTTAAACGTCCTAATTTATGTAAAAAATGGCACTTTACTATTATATTTATTTAAAAATAAACTTATAAAATATTGCCTCACAATACAGTTGTAATGTATAAGTTTCTTTATTATATACTCATTAAAGCATAGTTCTATAGTGACAGATGCCATAATATGGGATCTGGGAATTGATTCCAGTGCAAACTTGTAATTTTTTAATACTAATAATATCCTTTTTTTAAAATATCAATATTATTTTTCACATTAAAAAAAATCAGTCATATATCACATGACTCAATTTTTAAGCTTGTAAATAAAAAATAAAGAGCTCTACTAATTTGCTTTAACAAACTTGTTAGAGTAAATTAGCAGAGCTCTTTATTTTTTATTTTTTATTTGTTTTAGTAATCTGCTTTTTTCTTGAATTTGTAATGTCATGGAATTTGTTACTTAACTAAAAACTCATAATTGATTCATAATATTAGTCAAACACTAGATGGTCCAAATCCAAGAAAAACAGAATAAATAAATAAATTATTTTTCAAAAATATATCAATGTGCACATTTTATTAAAATAATATTAAACCACAAAAGGTCACATGATAATCATTCTTTATGTTTATACAAGCTGTATACACAAAGGCAAAACTCTCCATGTAATAGCAAACAATGTATGCAAGAAGATTTGTGCAAGAGCACTACATCTAAATTTTGGAATCCAATGGAATCTTCCAGCCATCACATTATACCTTATTAGCTAAGTATAAAGATTTGAGACCAAAATGAAAACACAATAATATTTTCAATTCAAACTCATTACCTTGTATAGTCATAGAGAACTGAACTCAGTTCAGAAACCATACTTTTTGGTATCTTTGTTTCTTTAATAACTGTAGTCACCATAATCTTGAAGCATTTCTCACCCTTTATTTCTATTGAAAATAAAAGGAATTGCATTAATATTTAAGACATATGCAAACTACATTAGAGGGAACTGGAAACACAGTCATATTTTCTATTCATGAGTTCCATGTTTAATAATATCCAGTAGGATCTCTCCAAAATATTTAAATATAAAAATTACAATTTACATATACTTCTCAATACATTTAAAAAAGGTATTTATGCATATATGTAAGCCAGTACATTTATACTATTCTCATTGTTGTGTACTAGATGTACATGTATGTATGGTTTCAACACATGAAGACACCCTAATATCTTTAGAAACAAAATGGATATTATACACAGAAATGAAAAAATTTCATCAACTAACATTCATTCATACCCAAGATCACTAATGCAATTTTGCTTAAATTTATGACATGACACATTAATATAAAATGATAAATAGATAATTAAAAGCAAAAAAAAAAAGATATTAAATGCAATGAAGCACATAAAAAGTTGTAAATCTTATGCTGGAGTCAGAAAATTTTAAGCTGATTTCAAGATTGTATTTTTTGGTGTGTTACATATAGATTCGTAATTTTTCTTACCTCTAGTATGGGATAAAAATAGGGAATATATAATGCAAACCTCATATCTTCCTCATAGGCTTTTTGTACTTTATTCTAGGTATATGTTACTAAGTACTGTTTTGTAAATTTATAGTTCAATAAAACCTATTAAAACTAAGTTATTATACTGAAATAATAAGCATACATAAAACTAAATCATGAAGCTGTGAAAATATTCTATTATTGAACAAATATTTGAAAAACTAACTTTATTAATAGAAAACATAAGTTGTCCTTGTGATATTCCGATTGAAACAAATTGAAAAAAAAAAACCGAAATATTTATTAACTAATTAACAAATTGGTTAGAGTCAACCTAGTTAAGAGTAAACATGATTTATATGCAGCCACTAAAGTCTGGAATGTAAATATGTAATTAAAAAGGTAAAAGTTTAAATAATCATATTTTTTTTTATTATTCTACTGTTTCTGTGCGATTTGTTAAAATTATATAGAATTCAATTTCTTTTAATTTACTAATTTCATTTCATGCGCAGATTCAGCCCAAGAAAATATAGGACTTGACACTTAAATTCTAAAAAAAATATTATCTTACTTGGAAATATAGATACATTAAATTTTCATAAATTACTTATTTATTGTAAATTATTAAGAATTTTAAACTTCTTTCTCAATACGCTTTTAATTTAATTTTATTCGTTATAAATATAATTGTGAATCAATATTTGTGGAAATAAAATATGTATAATGCAAAAAAAATATGTTTTATTTTCTTAAATGTTTTATTGTTAATCTGTTAATAACAATGTCCCAATTTAATTTGTTGTGTGAATACTGATTCATTGGATACTAATGCTAATGAAGAGAATCATTACATGATCACCATCTCAGATCCAAAGCTCATCACTGATGAAGGCTATAAGCCAGAAACTAGTCTGGGGATATCGGATGAGTAGGCATTAGATAGGGATTTTATGCACAAGCCTTCTGGTGTCCATTGATTACTCCGGTTGGCACAGGGTGGCAACTACTGTATGGAGAGATTTGCCTTGCTTTGAAGAGAATCATTCTTGACCTATGCTGATTACACATTAATGTGACCAGAACATTGTGTAATGTTTATATATACATGCTGTACATAAGTGAAAATTTTGCATTACTGCATAGTCAGTGCTTCTACAAAAATGTATTACTTTGCATGTGATATTCATTGTATAGCCTACAAATTACAGAATCTTAACAAAAGAAAACAATTAAGAAAACATTATTTTTCTTAATTAATAAGCATTAAAATATTTTTTTTATTTAGGCAAAAAATATAGATCATGTAGAGTTAAGGCCTTAATAAATGCAAGGTCTTATGTTGTCACAGACCAGTTCTGTTCATGAGACTACGAGCACTGATATTTAGCTTGCACAAAAATACTTCTTACTTATGCAATGGCACTGATGTCAGATAATTGATATTTCTTCTATGTATAACATAAAATAATAATTATATTATCTGTCTTTATTCAAATTTGTTAAGTATTGAATTTTAATAATATCAAAATGTATAATGGTATTTAAAACTATTTTATTAATTGCTTATTTATTAGTGACATACTTTTTATATTCTATAATATTTTTTGTCTTTAATGAAATATTATTCATTAACTTAAATTACAATATTAAATATTTTATCATGCTTAGCATGTGTGTAAATTACATGATGGTCCATTTCCATCTTCTAGAATTAATTATTAAATGTTTTTCAAAATTTGCATTCAGTTGTTAGTAATAGTGCACAGTATAGCATAACATTTCTAGTGACAATATTATCATTGCTTCTCCAAGTATTGTTAGTCTGACCAATGATAATACTATAATGGGAATTGAATCTGGGTCAATTAGATTTATAATGGTGGATGTAAAATAATGAAATAGCCTTGTTATTTAGAGAATCAGAGTAGATGGATTGAACTTGGAGAGACCTTCATCCTGCAGTGGATTGATAATGGTTGATGATGATGATAGTGGTGGTTGAAATTCTCATGGCTTATGCTATACATTAGGCCTATGATTTGCTGACAACTATTGTTCTCCATAAAATTATTGCAGTTTCATTAAGCTTCAATATGAAAATATTATTGACAGGGAATAAATCCATTTATCCAAAAACTGAAGACATTAAAACAATTATTTAAAATTTTATTTTAACTTTACTATAAAAAAAATGTTTTATAAAAACATCAAAACTTTTAAAAGCACAACCAGATTAAAGAAACAAAACAAGACAAGATTAAACAAGACTAGAACAGAATTGAACTGTCTAGACTATTTATATCTATCCTATCCCAGTGATTTTATTGGTTGATCAAAGTTTTTCTCAAATACTAATTTACATATAAATTAAATTATTTTGTCTACAAAATAATTTTCTAAAACAATATGACTCATTATTTGAATTTTATTATATAAAATTTATTTAATATTTCATACCTTTATCTAAACAATTAAAATGTTTTTAATAACCTGAATGTTAATTTTAAAATAGAAAATTTTATTTAGATGGCATAATAAAAATTAATTGCTACTTTCTTAATAAAATTTACAATATTATTTTATAACATTTAATGTGTCAACTTTTACTAACAAGAAAGTAAAAATTAATATTGCTTCTTAAAAACATGAAAGCTCAAAGACAAATATACACATCCTTTAAAGACGTGACATTTTTAGAACATTCTAAAATAATTTAATTACTAATTATTTTTAAATAATAACTTAACTAACTAAAATTATTTAAAATATATTCGAAATATTATATAATATTTAATATTCTAATTAAACTATTGTTTTATCATTATATCCTTTAAATATAATAAATATTAATTAATTTTATTGTTCAAACAACATATAACATCTTACTTTTATCATTTAAATTATATTAAAACAACTAAAATATTTTAAATATCTTTATAAACTTTTTATCTAATGAGTATAAACTTATTTTACTCATAACATTAATATAAAATAAAATAGACTAATATAAATTATAAATGTTTTTAAAACTATTTATTTTTAAGTTCTATTTAAAATGATTGTCGCAAATAATATGGGCACAATATATATATATTGTAATGATCTAGTCTACCAAGTATGCACGGGAAAGAGAGCAAGATCACATGTAACTACAGTCAGATCTAGGGTCTTCATGTTGGATGCTAGAGATGTCATGATGAAGTACATGACTCATGATTACATCTATCTTCAATAGACTAGCCTAAGACTTATCTATCAAATTTATATACAATTTAATTCAGTTCATCTAACATCTTACCACTCTTTTTCAGAACTGTTGCCTCAGATTTCGAACTCAGGAAGAATCTGTATTCAACTCTCTTAACAAGGATGTACATATGCAGACTGTTAATCAATAACTAAATTAGCTCATCCTATTCATTAGTAAAAAAATAATCTTTATTTAACATTTTTCTCTCATGCTCATCAAACCATAATGTTTGTGTGCATGTGAAAAATATTGGTTATAGGATTGAATGTAAGTGCTGGATCAACAAACTAGAGACACTTTGTCAATGAAACAAAACTTCATAATATTTATTTACACAAACAAAATATATTAAAAAACATAGAATAAATTATCAATCAATGTAAAAAAATTCAAAAAATAATATTTACAAGTGCAAAGAGAATTATTTGGATATATTCTTCTATACTTATAACTTCTATGTCTATAATGAGTATCTATCATATTGCTAATTAAGCAATTTAAAATTACTTATCCCCTATTTTCCATGATAGATAAACAAAATCTAGACATTTATATATCCAAAAGTAATGAAAAATTTATAGATAAAAGTGAGATTACTAACTAACTTAATTAGAAATTTAAGTGCAACTCCAGATGCAGTTCTAGGTGTTGAAGTTGGTTGATTTAAAATAATCACCTTGAATATTTATATATCATGAAAGAAATATAATAATGAAACAATACATAATATGTATAGCAAAGTAAATAGTAAAGAATATTAATTAAAGAGGTTAATCATTTATTCATTAAAAAGATCTTAGGAATACTATTAGTGAAACATATAACACATACTATAAATGGCCATGTCATATTGCGGCATTGGTTATTTTAGTGAATTTAGAAGAGAACAATTCTTACTATTTAAGTATTCAATTTAAGCACTTTAATTTCACAGTCATGGATGAAAAATCAAGCATTTTGAAAGAAAATTACCTAAATTTTATTAAAAGAAAAAAATCAGACTTTTCTATCTCCCCCCCTGCTCTCTTCACACTTTCTTACATTGGACTATTCCAAACTGTTGAATTAAACCATTAGTACTTCTGAAATATAAGACTGAGATAATAAAATAAAAAATATAAGACATATTTATACAAAAGAAAAAATCATAATATTTACAATATTTCATGAATGAATATAATCAGGTACAATTCTTCCTCAGAGTTCTTTTTACATAACAGTTATTACAAATTATGCATTTTTTATTATACATGTTGATGACCCCTTGTTGATTCAGAATAGAACATTCTGAACATTTTTATATTGGCAGTGGGTGGTTTTGTTTTATTCCTTGTGTAGATTTCCAACTTACATGGACCCAGCTTATCACGCACTTCAATTTAGACTGATAGATATTAATTTCACATGGCCATAGTGGACAAATGCTCCACCTGAAGACAATCATTCTAGCCAAAATATATAATATTTTGCAATATATATACAGGTTATATATATGTGGTTCACATTTAATATATATATAGAATACAGTTATTTATTATTTGCGATATTGGCTATATAACATATTCCTGCCAACCTTTTAATGGAATAAACCATTCTAATTTCTTTTTTAGTGTTTTTTTTTTTTTTAAATCATAATTTTTTTTTTTAATTTATAAGTTATTTTAAACTTATCTGATTATCGGCTGGTATAAAAATCTTCTGTTTGCTTCTGTAATTTTCTTAAATGGCAAATAAATAAAAAAAATAACATTTGTTGAGATGCTGAATCAAAAAATGTCCATTTTTATAGAAAAAAATGTTATTAAAATAACTGTTTCAATAAAGTTGACTTTTCATGTCAAAGGCACAATTATTAAAGAAGAATGAGTTGTAATTGTTTTTGTATTTATATCTATTCACATTGTTTATTCACAATGTGTGCCTATTGTTACATTATAAAAATATTGTGATTATCGATTGATTTTAAAATAAATAATAATAAAACAATATATTAATAATATTATCATCCCCTTCTTACATTTGGTTACTCAGTACAATACTTGACCTTTTTTTCCAATGCTATGACTGTTTTTTCATTGTTTAAGTCATTGTCTATATTTATTATCTTCACCACAATACAATTGTCAACATATAAATTTGTATGAACTTTACCAATGTTTATGTATTTTTTATTAAACACTAGAATTTTATTACTAATATATAAGTGTGATTTTATGGTAAATGACTTATCATTCCCACTATTTAATATATAATTAGTACCCTGTCATAACTATTTATACATATATATTTTTAAGAGTGTTCTAGCAAAACTTAGTATTTATTTTACATTTACATTCTAATTAAAAGACAACCCAATATTTCAGGTGGCTAAGGTTTGCGATTTTAAGCTACCCTCATATATATATAATGAGTTATTTATTTATCTATCACTGTGTTTTACATTCTTATAGTGCATGTGTATGGGGGGGGGTGATTTCCTAATGACAGTTATAAATAAAATATGGTGTTTGATAAATAAATAACTCACTATATATATTTAACATGATATATAATACTGATGAGCAGTAAATTGTAAAAATTTCACAAACATTATTTATGGCAACATAATGAATATAATTAGGAGTGATTAATTAAGGTCTCATTTTTAAATGCTTAAATATTTGCTTATATATATACATTTAATGCACAAGATTATCAACATGTATTTTTGACAAACAAAAAGTATGTGCAGAAGTCTGAAGACTGGACCCTAAGTATAAAAAGGAAGAGACCAGTTTGATCAGTGTCTTGTTTTGTCTGTTTTTCCTATGGTTGGTCTGGGATAACAAGAATATATCCAGGACCACTCTATGCTGAAATAATTCTGCATGTTGGAGTGGACTGGGGTCTTTGCTGACATTGTTCCTGAAGACGGACACCAGAAAAGCTTTCATGACCAACCTGTAGGATAGACCAAGATTCTCTCACAAAAATAAAAATATGCATAGCAATCTACAATCTTCTTGTTAAACTTACTGGTATGTTAAGATCAACTTTTCCCAATTGTGACTTAAAGTTTGCAAACAATTCTTTAAAAAAATAAGCTTAAAATGATCCTGATAGAGACTTTAATTTTATTGTTCAAGAGTCTCTTCTTTACCCAAGAACTTTAATTGTTTAACTGTTATTTTTATTAATGTATTCATGTCTGAATTAGCTTGTGTTCTCTCTAGTATTATTTAATTAGTAATTTCTCTTTAAACATTTTAATTTGTTAGAATAAAAAAAATATTTTTAATACCAACTCTTCCTCATACATTATTGATGATTATTATTAAATTTATTAATATTAATTTAGTAAGATTTGAAAATATAATTTACCTTTGCCAATATGAGTTGACTAGCCTCCAGAAATAATAATATCTAGAAAATAACTCTAGTTATGATAAAATATGATACTGATTCTTTTAAAAGCATTTTTCTTTTTAATTTTCGAGCCACAATGCGATGGATTTCAGTGGATTCTTACATGAATCCTGGTGCCCTTATAAAAAGAAATAAAAGCTGATTTCATTGATAGCATAAATCATAATAATTACTAGGTAGAGTTGATCAGAAAATATAGTTATGTTTTTAGAAATAGAAATGAAACTTTTTTTTTTCCATAACTTGATCAACTCATGCATTTTATGTGTAACAGAGACCTGGTCAGATTGGCAAAATGCTTCATATATATATATATATATATATATATATATATATATATATATATATATATATATATATATATATATATATATATATATATATATATATATTGTAGCCTTTCTATAGGTGGTACAACCTTAAGCAGAGTTTCCAAGTCCCTTATATTAGGCCCTACTTGGATTCGGGTTAGGTTCTATTAATAAACTTACTATATCCCGACCATTTTTTTTAGCTATAACAATTGAATTTAGATAAGATTAGTATCTATCCCATGTTACTTTGACATGAGTAAATATTTCTAAAATAAGATATGTTTTAAATCTAATCAATATGAGACTTGTTTACCTATAAACAGATCACATCTCCTTAACATTAAACAAATGCAAAATACTGGTTCAATGGCATAAGAATACCCAGATACTCCTCCTTATTAAGTATCTACATACTCTCATGACTAACAATAATATCTAATATATTATTTTATATTTATAACTATTAAGTTTTAATTCAATCACTCATTAAATTAATCTGTTAGATAATTACAGATAAACTTTGATCCATATTATGTTTAATAATTAAGATTGACAATAATCACAAGAATAACTCTTAAATAAGGAGATCTCAGGAAAATCATTGATTTATTAATTCTTCATACTACCTATGAAATATCAAGAGGGATTTTACAGATTTCCATGGATAGTGTACAAATTAAGAAAAGCTTACAATTTAAATTCATAGTCAAGCTTTATATGTATGTTCTTCAATACTGAATATTAAAATAATATTATTAATTAAACTGTAATTAACACTAATACTTTCACTAATAACTAATGTATCATTTAATTTTATATTAACAAATACATTTTAATAATTGGCAATGTCATCAATGACCTATGGGATCAAGGCAGCATGTAACAAGTAAAAAAAAAAAATCTTTACTAAGAGATTTATGCTTATTAAACTGTTAGATTTGCTTTAAATTGAATTGACTTTTCATTTTAATTTTGACTGTACATTTTAAGTTGTGTGATGTGGTAAAAATGATCCCAAAAAAGATATGCAGCAATTGGAATTTAATAAAACTTTTAAAACAACAATTTTAATCATATTCATTACAAATGATAATAAACATTTCCATTAATATCAAATTTAAAATAACATAACAAAATAATACATATATATTATAATAATAATAACAACAGAAAATTAATCTTTAGAGTATCATTATCAAACAAAACTAATGATTTCCCATTATATGTTGAGATATTTATCCCTATGTATGTGAACTATATATCACATATTTAGTTTATTAAACAATCATTTTTTTTCCATTCATGGTTCATTAGTTTACCCTCTACATAATAGTAGTGCTTGATGATTAAGTAACAATACAAAAAAAAATGAGAATATAGGGTTATAATTCTGGAGGTTGGTAAGCAAACAAAATTACTACTTTTATCTTTCACATAAGAACAAAATCATTGTTTTTTAGTTTATCCATTTGTACATGTATATATAACCTGCTCTTTGGAGTATGTATATATCATTTTAAATACCCTTTCATACTAAAATATCGAATATATTTATTTATTTAAAGGATTCATAATCTTTAAACTTAACCGAATTATTAAATAACTATTAATATAACAACACTTGAATTAATTCTTTATTAAATTAGTTTTCTCCCCCCCCCCATTATACTAACAAATCATCGATTAAAAATATAAATACTAACATTAGAAAAAAAAGTTTTGTTTTAACTCTCAGCTAAAGTATAAGAACAATTTTAAATCTTCTAGTTGTTCCACACTCCACAAACTTATCATAATGTTTTTATTTTTCCGTATTTTTTGAAGATTCAGCTTATCCTAAGATTCGCTAGGTATTTGAATTACTACAACAATAATCCTTGTTTTGTTCTTTGTTTAGTAATAAAAATTTATTTGTGGCTTGCTTTATTTACTTTATATGATATATATTTCTCTCCATAGTAAAAAAAGCACACTGATTATTTCAATTAAAAATGCGTCATGCAACGTTTTTTTTTTTTTTTTTTTTCAGCTAAAACTTTATAAAACTGACATCCATGCTGGTATGGCTCAAAATAAATAATATATCCAGAATAATAATGAACACTTTTATTTATTACTAATTTAGTTCCATTGAATTCTAAATATATATACTTAACTGTTTCCAAGAGATATACTATTTTTTTTATCTATCCTTACTGGATATTTACGGTGTTTATTTATTTCCTTTTGTGTATTATTGCAGTTCATTGGCACAATTATTGTTATTTTTCCGTGAATATATTCGTTGACTATTCATCTCCAATTATTTCTTCAATACTTATTAATTTTCAAGAGATTATTGGAAATTCCAATTGTTGACTTGCCCAGTAGAAAAACGATTAATTTATTCCATTATTTTAACAACAGAGCTTATAATTATCCATGTATATTAATATAAAGTTGTTAATCCTAAGGTTTTAGGAATTTTAATCCAACTTTGTTTTTTTTTTTAAAAAATATCACCCAGAAAAAAAAACTTAGTTACTTCAACTTTACGATCAAAAAGCTCTCTTTCTTTTTCCCTCTCTTGAATTTCATATTCCACGATTGTTTGAAATTCTTTGATTGGCTTATATTTTCCCACTTTTTTCTATGAAACAATTATTTATTTTGAAAGTTTTTTGGTTTATTACTTTAAAATGACCGATTTTCCTTTTTTTTTTTAAAAAAAATATTAAAATACAATATTTTTTTAGAATTTAAATAAAGATAAAATTTACTGTTTTAATTTTAAATCAGTATTTTTTAAAATTAAACTTTATTTATCTACTTTTAAATATAGTAAGATTTGAAGATAAATAATTTCTATGTTTAAAATCAAATGCGCACCCACAATAATTATTAGTCCCTACTACGCATTATGTTTACAAAATTACAATTTAAACTTCACTGGTTTTAAACTCCAAATAATATTAATTGTTCATCATATATATGACTCTGTAGGTTATTTTCTATATGTATTTTGAGTTAAAATCATTTATAAATTTCCATTAGCTAAAACCGAGTTTAAATCTTATGATCTAATACGTCATTATTGTCTTCTTTTAATAAGTAAATATTATTGGATTTGTAAAATTTAAAATTATACTCTAAAATTTTATTTTAGAATAGTCTGAGCTAATAAAAAGTGCACAACATATATATATATTGTAAATTAATTTTAACTGAAGTTTATATATGGTTATAATAGTAAAAATGAAGATTATGTCTGAAAATGTTTGTCCAAAATTTTATGGAATACAGCATTGATCATTTTCCATACTCTAGATTTGTTAGTATATATTTAACAATATCAGAATTCAAATTAGTCGATTACTCACATGATTCAACACTGCACTATTTCTATTTATCCCAAACAAAACTTCAGATTACAATACATGATTATTAAATTAACCATGACCATATCAATTACACACATAAAATATAAAGATAAAAATAGAAAGTTTTAAAAGGAATATTATGACATCAAAACGACTTTTAATATTACACACTGAACATCAATCTAAATATCACATATTTTTAATCAAGTATGAAAATAGCAATTGCAATATGCTATGTTGCTTCATTAGACAATAATTAATAATGTAACAATCTCTAAGTATGAGTAAATTTTTAAATTCAGCAAGCTTTTCCAGGAAAATCTTTTTAAAATAACTATGTCTTCCACGCCCAACCCTCATAAAAATATTCAGAGAATCACACACTATTTTCATATATATATATATATTGTAATGGGCATCCATGCTATTACATAGAATCACACACTATTTTCATATATATATATATATTGTAATGGGCATCCATGCTGTTACATTATTATAATAAGTAAAATTAGAAATTAAAAATAAAAAGTTCGCAAATAAAAACTTCTTTTTTAAGATTTAAAAATTGAAAATTAAAAGTCATCTAAATATTTTTAATTGCACAGATGGAAAATTATTAAAAAAACACTTTATTAAAAAAAAGGTATTTTAAAACTAAATTTTTAACAAAAACTTAAAACATTTAATGATAAAAATATATCTTTAAGTAAACATTATCTCTGCTGCTCCACAAGCTAGTGACAGGGGCTAATGGTCTATAATAAATATAAAATTGGATCTTCTTAAGTATCTGCATACCAAATAAATTTTCCAGGTTTGAATGGCCTGGTGGTGCCCTGTATGGCAGATACAATGTGACTTCAATTTTCCTGACCATTATAATTGGCACCCAGCTGGGGCAAATTATAACACTTGGGGAAAATGGGCATACATGCTGTTACAATATATATATATTGTGATGACCACATAAAGTCATCATCACATGTATATATTTATTACTAAAGGTAGATAAGTTAGCTACTAGAAATTAATAAAGGTAAATGGGTTAACTACTAGAAATTAAAAAAAAGAAAGAAAAGAAAAAGTTGAGATTTAAAAATGTCGAAATTACTTTTGATTTTTTAATAGTAAGAGAAGGGGATGGGTGCATAAAGAAATGCATCTCTTTCTCTCTTTCAAAAAAAACAACTAGCTAGTTGAATGCTTGAAAATTATTTCTAATTATTGTGAGAGAAGAGAAGGGGATGCATAAAGAAATGTGTCTTTTCTCTTGCATAAATTATATTGTGACAAATTAAAATAAATTGTAAACACAAACTTGAAAAAAATGAATTATAAACTTTAAATAAAAATTAAATGAAATATGTAATATAAAAACAATATGGTCGTACAAATTAGAGGTGTGAAAGTCTATTGGACTAATTGAATTCCATGGACAATGAAAAATGTATATGAAGCAAAGCTTTATAATTATAGTTTGTAATTAAAACTTACATTCCAGCCACTAATTAAAAAAATATATGTTGATAAGAATTCGTTGGAAGTTGAAAAATTAATTAAAAATTTATAGAAACAATGAACAAAAGAAAAGACAGTAAGACAAGAATTACACTTATCTAGATGATTACGAGTAGAGATTTTGAGGAAGCAGCTAAAAGAAAAATGAAAGAAGTGTGGCTAGTAGCATAAGGAGACATGGGTTCATACTCAACCCATCTGACCACTGACTCATGATGTATAAGATCTATGCCTGACCTGCTAGAGAGATCGCCACTTCTGTAACTGAATGACTTAAAATCTACTTAAAGTGTCAAGAAGTAAGAACTGGAATGAGAAATAACCAAATCAAATTGAGAGAGAAAACCAATCCAGCCGACAGTGAAGGCCATACCGTCTCTACAAAAAAAGGTATAATCTCCCACTGGATGGTAACGAGCGCTCGAAAGAAATGCCCATGGAATCAACTACAAAGAAAACCTAGGTAATTAAAGCATGCATGCATTTTATTTTAATATTCGTAAATAAATAAAGAAGGAACAATCTTGATAGATCTAGAACTCTGCCCAATAGGTCTTTAAGATAACTTTAATATTCGATATGTTTTACCCTATTTTATTATAGCTACGTATTTATATAAGTGTGCATTTTTATTGTGTAATTTTTTTATATATGTGTGTGTTTATTATTCTTATGTATTTATATCAGTGTGATTGCCATTAAACATTTTTCATTATATTTAAAGTGTTTGTACTTGCTTTATTCTTCTATCACCAAGCTATGACAGGGGGGAAATTGTAATTTTTTGATTAAAGAGTAAGGCTAATTTTAAAAGCATTCATGTGCTGCTTGTTTGTGAGAATCTTCGAATTATAAAAAAATAAATAACAAGTGCTGGACATTCGTTAAATTTCTTGAAATAGTTTGTTTTGTTCAGCAGCCGAAAGTTCTTGACCGAGAAAAATAACACCAAGATAATATGTATGTATAACCTTGGGGTTTGGTCAAGGGTACAGATATAAAGTTAAATTTGTATCTGTATTAGCTCTCTGTTTGCATTGTAATGGTGTTGGTTAAATAATTAATTAATGATTGAAAAATCCGTAGTAAACTAAACTAAATAAACAATATCCATTACAGTTGGAGGCTAAGCCGGGATATTTTGGATAGCTAAATTGATAATAAATAAATAAATGAAAGGAAGTATAAAAGTTGTAAAAATAAAAGTATAAGATAAAAATAAATAAATTAATAGAACTAGGAAAATAACAAAATCAACCAACAAAGGTCATCGCATCTGCATTGCAAGTGAGTAGTTGGTTGCAGACGGTTGTGGGTTCATGCCCGGCTGATGCCTTATCATATGAGAGAATAAACCATCTCCAACAATAACAAAATGACCATTTTTGTTACAATATATATATATATATATAATTGAAATAATATTTTTAACGGTTTACAAACAATTACAAACAATCCTTAAATCTGCAGAAGTACTTTTGGTTACTTACTAACCTGCCTCAACTGCCATTAAATTCAAAAACCAAAAGCAGAAGCAAATGTCATCAATTCAAATTCCACGAATCTCAGATTTTAATGTTAGAAGCTTGTCGATTTATTAAATGCATTTTGATCAGATGTTTAAACTCAGGGAAAAAAAATCCCTGTACCAGTCGGAATTGTCTGTCCACATAACAAGATTTAGCATCTAGGCAAATCTACCTCGAGTCCAATCATGTGTGAGATACATATGTCAGGAACAATCATGAACTCTTTCCTGTGTGCCCAGATTCCAGATCTACTAACTTATGAGCAACAAATCTGATGATACTGGAATATTTAATTTACCACCGGCCGACATCGCACATCGGAGAAACAAAGAGACTCAGGGAAAATCATGAAAAATGTGTATATACATTTTAAAACAAACAAACACTTATGCTTAACTTTAGTGGGATCTTACATCATTCCACCAATCATGACATTGAAAATTTAACTAAATCAATTAAGTAAAGAATGAGCAATGATCAGATGTTTAATTTTAAAATTATATTTAATAACAAACAAATAGAAATAAAAATATACATTTGAATTATATTCAATGGTGATTAGCCTCATATTACCAATAAGTTATTTTGTGCCTACTTGCACTTGAGCAAAAGTATTTACAAATAAGTTTGGAAGAATTTTGATGCGGCGTAATGACATTTCCATTAATCTAGCACATTTATAAAGTGTACAATTTATATGATTCGCCCGAATTACAAATGAAAACACAACCTTGACTGATCCCAAGATGGGTTACATAATTGCCAATTAACTAACCGACCAAGCTATCATAAGTTTAATATATATATAAGAAAATATAATTTTTAATAAAGATTTATTTACTGAACGTATGTGGAATTATTTCTCTAAATTATATATAGAGAGTCGTTAAGTGACACATCAAAAGTTATTTAATTTATGAGATACATTTAATTAGAACATAACATTAAATACAGATATTTATAGGCTTGAGCTTTTTGAAAAGAGGGATCTAATATAAAGTGATGCGGTGTTAGCATAATGGCAGAATATTGGCAGATCCAAATTTTTGAGGTGCTTTATCATATAAAAGAAAACAGTCTAGCCGGCTTGCCACCCCACATTTTGTGGAATCAGTTGACAAAGGGATTGCAATGGGATGAACTTTGCCGGAATTTTCCTATGCATTGCTATGTGAGCATATATTTGGTCCAGGGACATTCATCACCCTGTTTATGACCTGGAATAAAAATGAGATGACTCGAGGCTTCCGATGCACATCTCTAGATAAAGCTTAAAACATGAAGAGTGGCATATGCTAACAATGCTTTGGGACAGACTAATAACTAGTCAAATATCTATAATTAAGCTTAGAACCTATAATAATAACATCATACTCTCGGATTTGAGGAAAATACTATTGCTTCATCATTTGACTTTGTAAATAGTATTACAAATTTAATGATTGATGAAAATGATGTTATTGCTTCATTGGATGTTATAGAAATGTATGGATCTATTGATAGAATGAATTCCATAAAAATAATTTTACATGCATTAAAAAGTAAAAATATTTGTAAATATATGATAAAATTTATCATTGATTCTTTAAAAATTTTTAATGATAACATTGTTGCATCTTTTGAAGGTCAATATTATAAAATGACTAAAGGTTGTCCTATGGGTTTGCCTGTAGTTGCACAGGTTTGCAATTTTGTTTTATCTACATATGAGAGTAATATTTTAAATATGTGTATTTTTGGAGATATTAAAATTTACAAAAGATATGTGGATGATGTTTTTGTTTGTGGAAATACTAATAGTATAAATTAGCTTATAGAGAAATTAAATGTTGAATGGCTTGAAATGGACTATTGAAAAAGAACAGGACAATAAGATTAACTATTTAGATTTAATGATCACAAGAGATAACAGTATATTAAATTATAAACTAATAATTAAGCCACTTCAAAAAAGAGGATATATAAATTGTAAATCAAAAGTGCCAATGATGCATAAGATGGCAAGTTTAAATCTTTTTTTGTTTCAGAATGAAAAATTATGTCATTACCAAAGTGATAAACTGAAAAATATTGAGATATTTGCCAAGGAATTGCTTGATGTTGGTTATAAAATGGAATAAATAAGCAATACTTTATGTCAATTTTAAAAAAAATATTATAATTTAAAAGAAATGAAGATTAATAATAAAAAAAATGGATATCTATTCCATTTATTTCAATCCACAAGTAAAATTTTTTAAGGATTTCTATAAGAATGTGTTTAATGTTTCATTCTATGTTCCAAACAATGTTAATAAATTAGTCAATAATTCTAAGGATGTCATACCTGTCAAGCAAAAAAGTAATGTCATATATCAATTTTTTTGTGATTGTATGCTATCATATATAGGTGAATCTAGGTGCAGTATTGAGAAAAGATTGAAGGAACATGAATTGTTATATAAGCATGTAAAAAATAAAAATAATGGTGATTTAATATCTCCTTCAGTTTTCTTTGATCGTGAAAAAACATGTAAATATAAATTTAAATTTAATTTTGAAAATGTGAAAATTCTTCATAAAGAGAGAAACCATAGTAAAAGAAAAATTAAAGAGGCAATTTTAATAAACAGGAATAAAATGCATTTAATAAATCGACAAGCTTCTAACATTAAAATACGAGATTCGTGGAATTTGAATTGATGATGTTTGCTTCCGCTTTTGGTTTTTGAATTTAATGGCAGTTGAGGCAGGTTAGTAAGTAACTGAAAGTACTTCTGCAGATTTAAAGATTTGATATATTTTTGTTCAACTGGTTTGTATATCTTATTCTTGATGATTTTTCATGGATAGCAATACTGACCAGCAGTATGTTTGGAGTTCGAATAAAAACTTTAGCACTACATGGCACAAAATTTCCAATTTCAAAAGTAGAAATCATTTAATGATAAAAAAAACCCAAATAATATTATTTATACCTAATCTCCGGCTATTCTTTGAGAAATTTTGTGGTCTTATTAAGTTTTAGTATAGTATATACTTCTGTCATAACTTCTTCTAGATATCAATGCATGGAAAAATTAAATTCAAAATATCCTATTTAAATAATTTATGCATCCAGCAATATAATTGCCTTGAAATTATCAATATCCCATTTTTTAATATCATTATTTAAAAACAATATAAGAATACTGGAATTTTAATGAGATTATCATTTTGTTTATTGATATCAAATTTTTACAAATACTTTTTTAATTAAATTAAATAATAAAATGTATATTCAATTTTTGACCAGCCATAGTTAATAAATTTCCAAATCACTTTAAAACTTACAATGTGATTTTAACTCTTGTGCTGACACTTACAAGATGACTCAAAGCTGCTTCAAATTGCTTGAATTCTATTATTTTTAATGTTTCAGTAACGATATTGCACTCTTTTTAAAGATTAAAAAAAGTTTTGTAAGATTCTGCCCTCTCTTGAATTATTTTACAAGTAAAAAATCAATACAACTTACATTTTAAATCTAATAAAAGAAGAAGGCTAGGTCTTCTTCATTTTGATTGGCTGTAACCATCAAGTTCAAAGAAAGCCGCTTGTCAAAGCCGCTCATCAGCTAAGATTTCTTTTCTTTCATTTCAAAAGTGATAAATGAATGTTTTAGACCATTTTAAAAGTATTTTTTGATGTATTTTTTGACATATTTTAAATTATTTGGATAAAATATGCTAAAAATAAAATTATTGCAGAAAAATAGTTAAGACTTTAGCCAAAAATTATTTACTTATCCATGCAATATAAAATTGAGAAAGAAATCACTGATATCATCAAAGCTATTTGGTTGGTCACTAATATTTGTTTTAAATTTGCTGCCATTATCGAATATTTCTAAATTATAAATGAAAATTTATTTTTGAAAAAACTTTCATTCATTTTCATAACCTGACAAATTATTAATATACTTTTTACAAATGAAACTAAAGTGAATATAATATTAAAAGATGAATATATTTTGACAGTTGAATTTGTGATTTGACCAATTAAAAGTTTAGACTTTTACCTCACTTGGCCAATAAATAATCAGCACTCAATTGGTTAATCCTGAAATTTAATAAATAATGACATATAATTACTTACTGTTGATCTTGAAATCTAAACTAATTGACTCAAACCTTGAATGAATATCATTTTCGTTTTTTGTATTATAAATTATTTTAATATTTGTTTAGCAATTAATAATACTCATTAAATAATAAAATAATAGACAAATTAAATAATCCAGAAATTATTTCATTATTCTTTTACCATGCTTTTATTACCACATGCCAATTTATTCATACATATGCAATAGTTAAACATTGCAACAGACAAAAAATAATGTGATTAAATAAACCAAGTATATACTTCAAATGCATCATAATCATGCTTATCAAACAAAACAAAAAAAATAATTAGGAGTACTTTACTGTTAAAAATTAAAAACAAACAAATGATTCTTTACTAATTTGAACACTATTCTTTCTCTGATTCATTGTGCTTTCATTTAGCAATAAGCCAAGCCTCTATAATCTTTCACTTTATCATTCGTTTCCTAAATCATTACCTTAATAATACTAGGATGAAACCTGTGTGTATATTTCTTTTCATGAGTATAAAAGTCTGTTTTTTCTGGTCATGAATTGGAATATGGAAATGGTTTTGGTCCTAGTATTGTTAAGTAATGTGCAAAGAAGTGAAAGATTAAAAAGATTTGGTTTACTGTTAAATGAATACATAGTGAATCAGAGGGCCAATAACATTCAAATTAGTAAAAAAGTGTGTTTTTTTTTAACTTTTAATGAGGAAACTACTATTTCTCTTTTTTGTTTTATGATCATGATTATAAAGTTTATTCATTCAAAGTATGCATGGTTTACTTAATTATAGTTTATTTTATGTTGCAGTGTTTTAATATTATTTATAATAATGACAAAATACATGACCCACAACTCACAGTTCCATCTTATATTGCTGACTCACCTGATCATACACATGTTGAAAGGATAAATAATCACCAATATACACATTTTGTGCTAAACAAGCACTCATCAGTTGGTCCAGATTACCATTTCTACATATATATACAATCATTACTCAGCTTTATATTAAGAAAACCAATCTTCATACTTTAATGGACAGGCTTCAAACTACGCCAACCCACAACTGTTCAGCTTTCCATTTCATTGAAAATCTGATGGCAGCATGTTCAAATCCCACATTAGTGCCAATGCTGTCATTCTACCCTTATCGACATTTAATCATTCTGTCCCCTCATGTACAGGAGAATAATCCAGTTATATATACATATGTGAGGGATGGGTAAACCTTTTACACACTATTTATGCACATTAATACATTTTACAGGCTAAGCCCACATATGTATGTATAAATGGATTATTCTCCTGTATATGTGGAGTCAGAATGATAAAATATAAACATGGGTAGAATGACAACCTTGGCACTAATGTGGGCTTTGAACATTCCATCATCAGATTTTCAATGAAATGGAAGACAGAAGAGTTGTGAGTTGGAGTAGTTTAAAGCCTGTCCATTAAAGTATGAAGATGCAATCTTAATATAAAGCTGAGTACTGATTGTATATATATATATATATATATATATATATATATATATATATATATATATATATATATGGAGATGGTAATCTGGGCCAACTGATAAGGGCTGGTTTAGCACAAAATATGTATATTGGTGATTCTTTATTCAACATGAGGGTTATGGCTCATGTGAAAGTCTGAGTTCGAATCCCACATATATTAATATATAAATGCGGGGGTTAAGCCTGTACAATGTATTAATTTATATAAATAGTGTGTAAAAAGTTATGCCTAACTTTCACATATGTATGTATAAATGGATCATTCTCCTGTACATGAGGGGTCAGAATGATTGAATGACAACATGGGTAACAACCTTGGCACTAAAGTGGGCTTTAAACATACCATCATCAAATTTTCAATGAAATGAAAGGCTGATGGGTTGTTGGTTGTCCATTAAAGTATGAAGATTGGCTTTCTTAATATAAAGTTGAGTACTAATTGTATATATGTGTGGAGATGGTAATCTGGACCAACTGATGAGTGCTCATTTAGCACAAAATATGTATATTGGTGATTATTTATCTTTGCAACATGTATATGATCAGGTGGGTCAACAATATAAGATGGCAATGAGAGTTGTGGGTCGTATGAAAGTCTGAGTTTGATTCCCGCATATATTACACACATATAAATGTAGGTGTTAAGCCTGTACTATGTATTTATAATGACAAATGTAATTTATTATATATAATAATAACAAAGTAAAACTACGTTACTACTTGTCTGTCTTATATTTAATCTAAAAGAAAATGCCCATCTTAATATTACTAAAAAGTAAGTCAGTTTTTTTTTTAATAGCCTATTATTGGGCAAGTGCAATTCTAAAACTGTTTTTAGAGAATCAGCAAAAAAGAAAGTCATCAATTCAGGCTAGTCAAAAGCTATGTATTTTAAAAGTTAATAATTTTATTATCTAGATTTTTTATCTTGTTAAGAATAAGTGTTATGTTCATTTAATAATCAATAATTCAATAGCAATTTAGGTAAGCTACCTGAAAAAATAAGTTTTACCATCATTTAGTAGTTTTTAAAATATATGTCAGGCGATTTAACTACTTATAGTTAGTGGCAAATTTCAATTTTTTTCACATAATTTTAATATATTTTACTATTTATTTATTATATATATATATAACTGAAAACAAAATTATGCTGTATAATTCAACAAATTATTTGAAATGTACTTTTTATATTTATTTAAAGTATTTTTGCATCTACTAGTATGTATATTGCTTTATTAATAGCATAAGCCCTATTAAAATAAGAAAAGTAAATATAAATGAGAAAAAAATAATATATATATAAATTAGAAATGATTAGTTATTGTATCCAATTATTAATATAGTTCAAATTATTTCCTTCTTTATTGTTAAAAGGATGTTGCCTTAACAACAGTTTGAAATTGTTGATTGTTTTTGATTTTGGAATTGTTTAAGTGTTGACTAGCTTTTAATGGTATATATATATATTGTTACTAATTGATCATTGACTATTAATATTGTTTTACATTTGTGTTTTTTAAAAGTCACTAGGAAGAATTATTAATATAAAAAAATCTTCAAACGTTGTTAAAAATGTTAATACCAGTATTATCTTTCAAACCATACGTTTAAATATAATTACTAGATGGCAAGTAGAAGGAGGTAGAGATTGCACATTGTTTTCATACAGCTACTTTTAATATATTATATTTTAGTAATATTCTTCTCTAATGATAAAGTTCAACTATCAGATTGTTTAGTTTTTTTATCAGGTTATTGTGATAATCCAAATTATTTTCCTTCTGCACAAATTATATTTCTCTGTCAACTTTATATGTAAAACTGGATATACATGGATGGGTAATTCTTTATTTTATCAGATTACACAAACCAGTTCAATTTTTTGATAAATCATTACAATTTTATTTAAAAACGTCAAACTTTTTATATTCACAAATTTGATATCCTTCAATGTATGTACTTACATGAATGATTATTGTTTATCATTAACGAGGCTAGAGAATATCATATCCATTATAGATGAGATATAATCTTTAAATCTGAGTTAAATTTTAATATACTTGTCTTAAAATTTAATATAAACACATAAAATATTCCAATTTAATCTTTTTCTTTTCATGAGTAATATTTTTATTAGATATAATTAAACTTCCACGCCATTACACATTCTGGGAACATATGCTACAAAGATATCTAAAAAAAATAAACATTTTTTGAATTCACGGTTTGGAAAATGATGATTAAAGATAGACATCTTTATTGAATTAAAATAGAATGCAAATTTAAATAAAACAAATTTCTTAATTTAATAGCAAATAACTGTTCTTTCAAAAACAATTTAAATCACTAATGTGAATTTTGTACTAATAACGTTACTATGAAGTGATGTTTAAAAACAAGTAGTATAAAATTTTAATATTTTAAATGCAAATTTACTTCTTTTATTTTTTATACTTTGTAATTAGCATTCATTTTTATTCAGATAAAAAGCAATTATCTTAATTTACCCTAATTATTAGTGTTATTTGATGATTATTGCTATTGCTAATTTTAATTTTACCATTAATATTTTTTTTTATTATCATTTGCAGTGATTGTTGGAAACAATATTTTCACACCACAAAATTTAAACAACGAAAATTATTATAATTTTTTAGGCAATAAATAAGTACTTAAAACAAGTTCATCTCATCATAAAACTGGGTCATTAAATAACAACGCACGATGACCAACAAATACACATTTACATATAAAAATAAAATCAATAATAATAAAATACTAGTACTATTAAATTAAAAATTAGCATGACCATGACTTCACTTTCTGGACTAAAAGGACTTCTCAAGTAAAAACTAAAGTAAAAAAATACCTATTGTACCTCTTTGTTAAACGATTTTCCTAATCTAATATTAATTGTCAATTTTTTTTTAATTCAAACTATATTTAAACTTTTTAATTACAATAAACTGTCTAATAATAGTACACAGATTAATATATAAAACAAGGTTTTTAATAGTATTATTTACTCTTATTCTGGTGATTCTGTCCTGATTAATGACAATACAAGCAAGGAAATTGAACCTGGAACTTTAAATTCAGGAACATTGAATTTAAGGCACTGCTCTAATTCACCGAGCATTTGACAAAGGTAGGTTTCAGTAGAAAATTTATGAATTATCTATAAGAGTGCTCCATGGGTTCTTAATGGTAATGTTTATGACAGATTTCCTAATCACACTAGTTTGAGTTATATGATTGTTTTTTGAAGTTGTTTTCAATTGTGATGTAAGAAGATTCTTTAATTTTTTTCTTTATATTTTCTCCCTCTAATATTTTTGCTTTTTCCCATTTTAACATATAACCATTGGTACATTTATGGTCTGATACTCTGGCTATATTTGTTTTTTTTTAATTTCTAATCACAAATTTGTGTACTTTTAATTGCTTTTCAGTGGATAACTAGTTTACCAATATAACTGTTTTGCATTCATATAGTATTTTGTATTTGTTTTTTAGCATTTCACATTTAGTTCTATAGAAATAAAGAATTCTTTATAGAGTACTATGAATTTGGAAAGTTACTCTGATATTATACCCTTGCAGTATTTATTCTTTTTCTGCAGTTTACTTAAAGTTTTGTTAATGATAGCTGATGGATAACCATTTTTCATGAGGTTTGTTGTAAGTAGATTTTTTTCCCATCACTATTTTCTAAAGAAACAACATTTTGTTCTTTAATGAAGTTATATTTTCTTGGTTTGTATTTCTGTCATGACCTGTGCATGCAAATTTTTGGTAAACCATAGTTTTTCATTTTTTCATGAGAGAGACTTGTTATAAAAACATTTAAGAATGCTAATTTAAGTTTTTGCTCTGATTCTATCATGAAATTACTGTTAGGTGATATATTTATAATAGTGTTTCACCATATGCCCAGGCAAAAATTTTACATGTCTGGGGATGGGGACTATCATAGATAAAGGCTTCGGGTATTTTCTCTTGTAGCATTTATCATAAAAAATAAACTTGTTTAGAGCTATTAGCAAGCTCTTTATATATATATATGTTAAAATGAAGATATATATATCTATAAATATGAAAACAGTATATATGTATTTTATATATATATATACAAATACTGTTTTCATATTTATTCTATCTTCTATCTAATAATAGTTTAATTTTAATCAACACTGCCGTTGGAACATATTATTTTCCACTGTTTTTCAATGGAAAGCTTTTAATTTGCAGTGTTAAGGATTTTTTTTTTTACTTATATAAAAATCTGTAACTATTTGGGTGTATAATCTATGAAAAAAAAAAAAAATTCAAACCAATATCTCACTCAATGACCGACTGCAAGATAGAATCAAAATGATATGCAAAATCTAAACTTGGAAAATCTATTTTTTTTTTTTATGAAATATTTTATAAATCTCTTTATATTATCAGTCCTTGGGCTAAAATATTGATTAATTTTTCGTTTATAATTCACATGTATTTCCATTTACATATTAATATGAAAAGGTACTTGCATGTCAATGTTTTCTAATATTATTTTACATTAAAATAAATAAACTGATATTGGTGCTAAAACTTTATTAGTGGTAATACTAATCCTAAAACATAATTAATTCTCTACATATTTATTTGATTAAATAAATCTTATTGTATTGCATGAATAAAAAAGATTTCTAAACAAATTAAGTATGTGGATTACACACATATATAAAAATTAATGGGCCCATATTGAAAGAAAAGTTGTGATTTTTTTTTTTTAATTTTAACCCTTTCATGTTTCAATGCTTTTTATTTACATCACTTCCTAGTGGTGGTTTTGGTTATAGTTCAAAATTTTATTTTAGTATTAAAGCCTTTATTTTATATTATGAATCAATAAATTATAATTGATTTATTATAAGTTTATAAACAAAACCAGCATAAAATTATATATATTTTAAGGGTCATAGCATTGGCTGGGACACAAACCTGCAACCTGGGCAACTGCCTGCAAGTGTAAAACAGTCATGCTGACCTCTCGACCACCAATGCAAGACTTTTCAAATGTAGAAAATATTAAAATAAAAAAGGGAAACATATAATTAGAACACTGACTTTTTATTGGATGATTACATAGATGCTGATTAAAAAAAAGTAATGAAATCTTTATAAATTGAACTTCATTTTTCAAATCTGATGTAATTATTCTTAAGTCATTATAAATCTATGAAATTCTGTTTTAAAATTTAAAATTACATTTATAATTATAAACATATCACAAAGTTTGTGCTTGACAGACCATTACCGATTGTTGTCTTATCTTTATCACTAGAATAAATATCTTTATTCATATTTTAATTGAATCCTTATATTTAACTTACAATTTTTATGTTTTTTGTTTCTTAGATATAGTTATGTATGAAGCATGAGAGAGTAGTATAGAGATTTTTTTTTGGTTTTAATTGATATCTTTTAAAATTGATTTAATGATTTATTAGACACATATATAAAAAGTTACCCATACTAAATCTGATATATATATATATATATATATATCAGATCACACTCTCTATATATCTCCATATATATATATATATATATATATATATATGGAGAGTGTGCATGTATATTGTTATAATTGAATATTTATAAATATTTATTTATAAAGAAATAAAGTCATTGAATTATAATATTATATATATAAAAGAGGTATGCATATTAACTTATTGCTGAAATATCAAATGATTTATAAACTAAAAGTGTGTCAAATCAATTCAACAGTTAAAGCATTCATTATCTTTATTGGCAGGTTGGATTAAAGTTCCAAACATTTGATTACTGAATGACAGAATCAGCACTACAATATATTTACGTTTTAAAACTATATTTGTTTTAGTTTAGTTTCTAAAATGCAAATTAATAATGTATTAGATTATTCAAGTAAATTAATTTTTTTAAAATAAATTTCTCTTTATAAGTGATAAAAATGAACTTTTGTGGTAAACAGAAACTGTATGACTATCATCCAATTATAAATTGCAGATGTATGTTATTGTAAATTTTCCTTCATGTAAAAGTAAATATTTTCAACTAAATGTATAAAAGAAAGTCTTTTTAAGCATATGTTTCACTTTGAACATTAAAACAAAGAAGTAGAGTTGTCAAAATCATTGAAAGACATGCTCTTTTGGAAAGATCAAGAAACAATATATCAGTATCTTGGATTTCAGCATTATTCAATACTATTTTATCAATAAAATAACCATAAAATTGGAAAATGTATGTTAAAGATAGTGGTTATAGAATGAGTTAAAGCCAAGATACATGAAGTATGTGTCAATTGTCAGTACATCCATAATTAAAAAGTTAAAATATTTTCTGCAATTTTTTGAATTAATAAAACTTCTAAAATTATTTGATACTTAGAGTTTATGTATTATATATTATATATAAGTAATGTTTAATCTATTTGCTCAAAATATGAAAATAAAGATTGATTATGATGAATTAGAAGAAGTTAAGAGTTACAAATACCTTGGTCAGATTATTAATACAGATGGAAACATAATAGAAAAAATTAATCATAGAATTAAACTTGGTTGGAGTGCTTTTGGTAGAAATAACTTGATATTAAAAGGAAATATGCCTATGTGTTTGAAAAGAAAGGTTTTTAACAAATGTGTTTTACCAGTTCTTACTTATGGTTCTGAGACTTGGACACTTAATAGAAGATCAATACAGAAACTTCAGACCACAAAGAAGTATGGAGAGATGTATGTTGGGAGTAACAAGAAGAGATCGAAAACGCAATGTATGGGTAAGAGAACAAACAGGTGTTACTGACCTCATTGAAAAAATTAAAAGATTGAAGTGGAGTTGGGCTGGACATATTGCTAGAAGAGATGATAATAGATGGACAATTGAAATTTTAAACTGGATTCCAAGAGATTGTAGAAGACCCAGAAGGAGACCACATGTAAGATGGATGGATGAAATAAGAAAATGTGTAGGGGTGATGTGGAGAAGAGAAGCTAAAGATCGGAGAAGATGGATTAAACTTGGAAAGACCTTCATCCTGCAGTGGATTGATAATGGTTGATAATGATGATATATATATATATGTGTGTGTGTGTGTGTGCGCGCGCGCGTGTGTGTGTGGAAGATAATGATCTGAACAAACAGATTAGTACTAGTTAAGCATGAAATATGTATGTTGGAGATTATTTATCTTCTTCACATGGTTGTGATCATGCATATTGGTTGTAAAAAATGGAATGGATGACTGAAGAGAGCTTGAAAGTCTGAGTTCAAATTACCTCTACTAATAACTAGTTTAATGTATATATACTATACATGTATTTAAACATATATGAATCAGTTGTTCTATGTTAAGTGCTTTTTAATTAAATTGCTTTTAATTTATTATTCCACATATTCAACATCTCCATCTAAATATTCATTAAAAATATTATATTACAATATATATAAAAGTCATACTTTGTGGGTTCATCCATGTTAAAAAAATAATATTAATATACTATAACGGCCGACAGAACCTCCCTAACCTAATATGCCATACCAGGGTACCACTAGGCTATTGGAACCTAAAAAAATTTATATGGTAGGCAGATATGCACAAAAGAGGTTACTCTTTTTTCGAACCAAAAGCCCCAGACACTAGCTCAGGGAGAAGCTGAGCTTAAAATATCATACTGTATATTAGAATTTCTAATTCTTAATTTTAAATATTAATAAAATATATAAAACGAGTTTCTGCCAAAATTAATTCAACAAACGTTTTATTATAACACACACATATATTAAAAGAATAATTCTGAAAAATGAAATTTTGTAGTGAATATATTTGATTTGAATTATATGCACAGATGGAAGCATTTAATTGATTTAATACAATTTAAAATAATTTACTAAGGGTGAATATACTGCATAGATTACACATATAACTTACCCAATCCCTTTTTAACCTTAGGCTAAAATCTCACATTTAAACCAACACTAGCTTACTGATATACCAATGTGACCAATGCAAAATGAAATTATTAGCATAACACAACCATGCTAACAAGAATTTACATCTGTAGCAGGATATCATTAGAGAAATAACAAATCTTGGTGAGCAGGAATGTGCATCTTTCTCATGATCATTAATAAATTTCACCAACAGATAGGAATGATCCACTGCCTAATTGGTGATGCAAAAATAAATTCTTGAAATATATATATGAGATGCTTTGTAAAAGAGGATAGTGGTCTTTGCTGGCTTACTGTCTCAACCAGAGAGTAAGAAAATCAATGGCATAGGAAATACATCTACAATTATTGACAATGTGATGGCTACACTTTTGGACTATGTTTTCAGGTAGGTATTATGCCCTGTATGCTAATGTGACACAAGTGAATGAGTATCCAATGCACCTACTCAGATTACGTTGACATAAAACATCCATACATCTATCCACTACCACCAATTTAGCTACAAAAGAATTATCCCAAAATTAACACACCTTAAACTAACATATTATGAATCTATGTAGCCATTTATGCCAATTTTAAATTATTAATTTAAAAGAGATTTACAAGAATGGAAATGATATTAAACACATATAAAAAATATATAAATAATTTAAAATATTAGTCAGATAAGAGAAACATTTTTTTTAAAAGTCAAGCTACACTTAAAATACTTGAAAAGTTCCTATTATATAATTAATGTTCATATTTCATTTAAAACAAAAGTTTATATTTTCCAATGCTGTAGGTAAAGCTTTGTAGTCCTTGATGTGACACACAATTCAAAGTTCTTTCCATTTCATTATGTTCTAGGTGGAGACAAGTCCTTTACTGACCAGTTTCTGGAAACCATCATACTCTGGAGATCGCCTCTGCTAGTGCAAACATGGGAAATGTAAATTTTGCTGACCCCTACAATTTGGTGATCCTCAATACACTTATAAATATATTTAAATAACATGCAATTAGAAAGAGCAATCCAAATCCTTCTCAACTTCAAAGTTTTCTTTTTATATCTTTTTGAATTCTTATCACCAAATTTCAGGATCAATATTGCTTGGCTTGACCTGTTTTTATTGGTGATGATGACTTTTCTTTGTGGACCATTTGTTTATTTTCATTGTTAATGGCCAGCTTTCTTTAGATTGGGAACTCAAAAATTTTTCACTAGTATTTTTTTTAAAATTTATCTCTTATCTGACTTTATGCCCATGGACCTGTCTGCAATTATGTCAATATAGAAAATTCTTTCCATTCTAAGATTAAAAATAACAAATTAACAGCTTTTTTTATTTTTTTTTATTTTTATGCTTCCATCTGGTGTTTGATAAAGTTTATTTGTTAATTTTTGCTTTCTTTTCATTATCTGAAAAGTAAGAAAGTTCATTTTATTTAAGCATAGAAATTTATCGATGATTCATCAATAAAAAGATCAAGTACTTCAGAGTTTCATCAAACTCTTGTTGTTAGCTGCCAAATTCTATCAGGCGAAAATCACTAAGTCATTTTGTATGTGAAGGAAGAATTATAATAAACAACTATATGATTGAATTTCTGGATAAGGAGATAAAGATCATAACTATCAATGCATTTCTAAAAACCTTTTCATCAATCTCTTATTGTTATCTGCCAAATTCTATCAGGCAAAAAACACTAAAATCATTGTATATGTAAAGGAAAAATTATAATAAATAAGTATATGTCTGAATTTCTGGATAAGGAGATAAACATCATAACTCTCAAGGCATTTCCAAGAATGTTGACCTTCTTCACTCTCTGCTTGTTCTAATTATTCCAAAAACAATTATTTTACTGCTGGATGATGTAACTTTAAGAAAAAATTGCACATCAAGCAAACAATATTTTGTCAGCGAAAGTAATACCTGGTCTTCTAAGTTTGAAGATGAAACTCAGACTGTCACTATTATTTAAGATTTTGTTTTTACTCAAAATAAAAGACAGAAAATAAAAAGAGAGGTAAAACTGGTTTATAAGTAATATTTAGTTAAATATTCATCCATATTTTGCTGCTATTGCATGTGTACTGACTTCTTTTACTGTTCTCACTTGAAAAAAAAAGTGAATTGACTTATAGAAGAATTATGGAATTTGATGTTTAAATTGTATATACGATTTATAATACACACATACTTGTTGAGTAGTATTGATTTATAAAATAGTTATGGAATTCGATGTTTAAATTGTATATATGATTTATAATACACGCATACTTGTTGAGTAGTAAAATATATTAAATTTAAATATATACTGAAAACTTACATAGGTAAAGTCTATATAGATGATTAAATTACTTTATTATTTTTAACACATTTATTTATATTTTTATATAAATTATGATAATTTGTTTAACATTCAGGAATACATTCAAATGTGAAATAATTTTGTAATGTTATTATTATTTTTTTTTTTTTTTGTAAATTAAGATGATGTACATAAAATCCCATGGACTTAGAGAAAAGTGATTTTATAAGTATGCATTTGAAAAATAGTAATTCTTAGAATTATTGTATTGCTTATTTATAGGAAAAAAAGAGGGTGGGGTGGATTTCCTTGATATCTATTTATACTCAGTTATTTATAAAGATGTTTAAAAAGAAGATTTAGATTAGATAGATTTTATTTATATAATTGGAGAAATAAAAATTATTCACCTAAGGAATGGATTACTATTTTTTAATTATCTGACTATCACTGAACTAAAGTTATATATCTTTTATTTATATGGTATAGTCTCTATCCTAATATATCAATATCTGTTAACATTTATTAATTAAATGTGACGTTCAGGAGTCATCTTGAAAGCTTCTATATTGAAATGGCTATTAATCTTATCATTGCTATTCTTACATAAATGAAAATAAATTGTGAACTAATTATTTTTATTTGTAAATATTGCCTTTGTTTTATTTCTTTTAAAAACTATATCACTTGTCAAAAGTCATGTCATGTTATAGTGCTTAATTTATAAGATAATTTACTTTGTCCTTAAAATATTGAAACGATATTAAGATTTTTTTATTATTATTTTAATTCATGGCTACATTACTGTATATTAAAAAGATGAAGATATTGGAATAAATTATTTATATTTTATTTTGTCATCCAAAATATAATCCAGATTTAATAAAATACCATTTTGTTTCTGAATTATGTTTAACTAGTATTTTGATTTATCACGCGTTGGTGGTCGAGAGGTCAGCGACAGCGGCTTTACAAGCAGTTGTACCGGGTTAGCGGGTTCGCTTCCCACTGATGCTATGACACATGAGAAGAAAAAAACTAGTATTTTGACTTAACGAATTTGTAAAATTTAGTTTCAAAGTTATACATAACTTAGAGTTATTAGACTGAAACTTATTCCATTCTTTATCATGGATCATATGGCTTACCCAGTTTGTATGGTATAATAGATAAGAGCTACTCCATTTTCCATATATTTACTATTACAATATAAATATATACAATACAAATAAAATGTCCAGTAATTAAAAACTATTGTAATAACAATAAAAATAATAATAATAATAATAATAATAATAATAATAATAATAATAATAATAATAATAATAATAATAATAATAATAATAATAATAATAATAATAATAATAATAATAATATATATATATATATATATATCAGTAATTAACTATTATATATAGTCTTTCAGTCCACAGAAGTAGACTGTATATAATAGTTAATTACATTATATTTATTATTTTAATTGTTATATATATATATATATATGAGTTTAGATTATAAGTATTAAATACATCACTTAAAATTGAATTCATATAAAGATAGATTGCTTAGCAAAAAGGGAATTACAATACACATGGGTCTCTTTTTACACAGACTTATTTAACACGATTTTGAAGTTACGCGATTCGTGTTTCACCGGAAGTCAATTTCCGATAATGCGCTATTACTTTAAATAATAAATTTTGTGCACTTATGTTATATTGAAAGTAATAGCACATTATTGGAATTCGACTTTCATCTTAGTAATTTCAATATTTTCAGTGCTTTATAATAGTAAGATTTTATGCAATAATGAAATTAAAATCATGATTTCCACATTTTATGTATACACATATTAAATTTTACAAGATTATAATGTAAATTTGTTCAAACATTGTGCATGTTAATTTTGCATTTTAAATCACATTCTGTTTTTGCTTTTTTAAAAAAGAACATAATCAATTATTATTTTCTTATTAATGACACTAATCATTAACGTGCTCTTAAATTCCAACGAGAGCTAAATGGTTGTAATGTCTGGATATCACGAGCTTCATAAACAATTAATAAAATTATCATCTTAAAGATTAATTACTAATTATGTTGTCACCACTGTATTGTAAATTATGCATAAAAATATATTATTTTGAATAAAATTAAATATTATAGTTAAAAAAAGTTTGTCTTGTATCAATTTTTTTCAAATTTGAAATTTTTTATTAGTCATATTTTCTTATTTTTTTTTTGCACGAATTTTAAAGTAATTTTACATTGGTGCTTTGATTTTACATGAATTTTGAAAAATCACAGACCACATCCCCCCTATTTCAAGGTAAGTTACATCTATTTTTGTGCAATTTTATTTGCGCGTGTTTTCTGAGGAACCTATCTATCGCATAAAATGAGACCCAGGTGTACATCTGAATACTAAAAAAATAACAAATAAGAGATAAAACATATTTTATAGTTATCATCATCATCATTAACCATTATCAATCCACTGCAGTATGAAGGTCTCTCCAAGTCCAATCCACCTTCTCCAATCTTTAGTTTCTCTTCTCCATATCACCCCTGCACACTTTCTCATTTTATCTATCCATCGCACATGTGGTCTTTTTCTGTGTCTTTTACAAATTTTATAGTAAATGTTTTTATTTATTGTGCACTAAAATCCAAAAAAAAAATTAATTTTTCAATCCCTATTAGGGTTTCAGATTGGACTCAAAATGAAAGTGTGGGAGTCCAGAAATTAATTAACTCCATCCCAATGTAGACCTCTCCCTCCATTGCTTTTATTTCATGTTCAGTCTAATAACCTCAATAGTACTTGAAGAAACAATTTTTTTTAGTTTTTCATGCTAATAAATAACAAACATTCATTATAAAATATTTTTAAATATTATTATTAAAAATGAAACATTTGAAAAAAAAAACATTTAAGTATATCATGAAAATAATTGTTTTTAATAACTATTTTACAAATAATTTGTAAAAATGAATATAAATAAATATTTAAATAAATTATGTAAAATATACTTCTTTTTTCTTTATTCTAACAACAATGTCAAGAGAAATTTATAAGCAATCTTATAGCTGATCTGTCAATCAGTAACATTATTATCTTATTTGTAGTATTTTCTTTATAGAATAGTGATATCTTCTGATTTTTTTAAAAACTAATAAATGTTTACTTTAGTTCCAGTTTTTACCATCAAAATATCACTGTAGATAGCTATAAGAGAGTAAACAAAAGCCAAAGAGGAAAGCAGCACTACTTTGTACTATCATGTAGCTGTGAATCATTTAGTTAAGAGTTATTTAACTTTTTTTCAACAATTTTGATAAGAATAAAATATTATGCATATGCATTATTATTTGCATATAAGTATTAATTATGTTAATAGTGTAATGATATTCATATGCCATTACATTATTTCAAAATTAAAATAATAAGAATTGTAAATAAAAATTGATTTTATTAAAAACTAAAAGCCAAAATAAAGTATATAGATCTGCACAGATGGAAAACTTTAAAACTTTTTTTTTAAAAAAAAAAAAGTATTTGAAAGTATTTTTTGTAAAAAAAAAATAAATAAATAAAGATTGATATTTTTGAAAATAGAAATAAATGATTTCTATCATGTTTAATCTTAGAAAAGGGAAATTATTGTTTTATTAATTAAATGATTGTTTTAAAGCAAACTAGCCCTTGGGATACTTAAAATAATTAAAAAGGTCAGAAAAGAGAATGAATAAATTAGATTGACCAATGCAAGCACAAAGCCATGGCAAGGACCATAAATGAAACATTAGAATGAATGACATCATGCTTGATCAATCTCTTGGATTTCTGATAAGAGGACCATAAAATTATAAAAGGCAAAATAATTGCTGTTGCAGGAATATGACTATTAAGCTATATATGAATGGTAGCTATATTGCAGACTTCACAATGTAGGAGTCTTGCAATAGATTTAATTTTTGTCATATGCACCAGCTGAGGCCTCCCAATGACAGATATTGACCAAATGAATGACTTATCATGGTTATGTCTCCAAAGAACTAGTAGCAAACAACAGGATCAGCAAGAACTTCCATAAATTGAATGAAATCTGGAGACGTCATCAAGATCAAAGGGGAAGTATAAACTTTTATCAATTGAACTTTCTTTTAAATAAACATATTTTCAATAAGTAGTCAATCTGTAAAAAAAAAAAGTAATATAAATAAATGGACTCTTATCTTGCCAAGAATAGAACTCTAAATCAATTATTAATATTTATTTTTTATATAAGTTTGCTATTTTAATCATTTTCATTTTGGGTTTATTTATTTATGTATTTAACTAGGTCATTATTTTTATCTGTTAACTAAAATGTATTAAATTTAAGTTGGGTGTAGATAGCTGCATAGATTTGTTAATGTTTATATATATATATATATATTAGATTTTCATTTGTGTGATGTATATATATATATATATATATATATATTTGTGTGATATATATATATATATATATATATATATTAGATTTTCATTTGTGTGATATATATATATATCAGTAAATATCACACCTCATGCTGAGTGTCCAAACGTATTTACTGGTATATATTTTAAGTTGTTATTGTCAATGTGGCACCTTATGATGAATGCCATTGGGTTTACTTTCTTGTAAATTTCCTTCAGCAATTTTCAATCAATAACTTTGTTTCATTCATTTATGTTTATTTTAAAGGGGTTTAATTTCAGGTTATTTGTTTTGTAGTTAAGTTGATGCTGGTGGAGTGATATATGGGTGTTTATATTAATGCAATGTGAAATGTGTTAGCATACAAGGCAAAGCCCAATTGAATGCATGACCCAAAGATGTAGTCATTGTATTGCAATGGATGTAGACTTATTTCCTGTGACTTTGACTCTTTTTAGTTCTATGGATAGAGACTATAAATTGGCAGATAGACTGCTCTCCCCCATACATAGCATTTTTCTTAAATATTATATGCATGATTCCTTTGCCAGACAGACACACATTCCTGTACTGGATGAGGATCGTGTTCTTCAAATAATATCACACTGCAAACACACATTCCAGACAGCATTGTTTTATGCTAGCAACTTCATATTGCATTGGTTATGTCTGTATATCAGGAAGCAGGCATTGAGTTGGCAACAAACTTTTAGTCTGAGTTGAACATTTGTTTTTTGAAATGTTTTTAAATGAGTAATCTATGTAGCATATCCATGCCCAACATTATAAAACAAACTTTTATAAAATGTCCATCTGTGTGGGCTTACTCCAAATAATTTAAATTTAAAATTAATATTAAAATCTCAACAAGATAAATTTTATTCCTGAATTTCAAATATTTATATATGTCCACTAATTAAATGTTTTTTGTATGTTATTACTGGCAGTGGCTTATTTTATTTTTTTTAATATTAAAAACATATTTTTAAGAAGTATTTATTATAAATTTCTGCATCTTTTTGAGCTAGTGGCAAAGGCTAATGGTCATAATAAAACAAAGTTTGATCTTTAAATTGCATATCTGCCTACTATATAAATTTTCCAGGTTCAAATGGCCTGGTGAAGCCCCTGTACTGCAGATATGGTAAGATTCCAAATACTTAATTATTCTCTGACAGTTATAATAGATTATCTAGAAAAGTAATATTATGCATTATTATGTTTTTATTTCAATAAAATATTGAAGTGTACTAATTTTTTTAATGTAGTCATTTATTTTTAGGAGTATATGAATTAGAAATAGCAGTGCAAACATGTGTTTTATACTGCAATGTATAGTATTGAAAGTTCCAATTTCATATTATAAATAACTTCAAATGCAAAAAATGAAACTACTACATTACAAAAGAAGAATTAAGTTTAGTGGAGTTTTTTTTATTTTCAAAATTCATGGAAATAAGTTAATGAAAATCTCTATTATATATAATATGTATGGTAGAATTTAATAAAGACAAAATAAACATTTGACTGGAAAGTTTCATTTGTAAAATGTTTTTTAATAAAAATAACAAACTTTATTTTAACTTTTCAGATACATTTAACTGTCAGTAATTGCATACAGTTTAATGTATAACATAAAGTTTTGAGTAATATTGTTGCGTTGAGTAATATTGTTGTGTTTAGACTGGTTTACATATGTGATTTAATAATCACAGTCTGAAGTAATTATAAATGACTGTAAATACAAACACATGCTTCTGAAATTATATTTATTATCAAATGTAACAACACATATACATTCATATTTATAATGTTTATACTCAGCCTGATACCATTGACAAGATATAACTTCTAATTCTGGGATGAACTATGGAAAAAAGGAAATACAATTGCTCTTACAGGTTTCCTACAACTTCCAACTGTATTTTGGACAGCCTGCCCTGTGATCAGATCCAATGATTCCAGCTGTATTATGACAGCTTTTCTCATGCCAATGTTTGGTTCTAGCAGCTTACAGTCCTGACCATGGACTTGCCTCACAGCAGTAACTATTCAGTTTAACCACAATTTTCTATAAAATGGAGATTCAGACTTTCAGCAGTAATTATCTGCAGGACATGTATGATAAATGTGAATTCTGCCTTTCAGCTTTGGGACAGGAGTATTCTCACTCTACTTTCAAAAATACTGACTACTTATTGTCAGATCCTCATCCTTAATGGAAACATTCAGATTCAGTAAGCATCATTGCCTACTGGTCTATTCTTGTCATTCTTTATGCATTATTATCTGTACACACATAGGTTCATGGCAATAAATGCTCAATCTAATCTAGATAAGAGGAAATCTGGACTAGACCATTATTTTCAGGCAAGGTGAGACATGACAATTCCTCCCCCTGGCTATATTTATCCCTGGAGAGTGTATTCATATAGGTGTGTTGGTAGGCATTTTTTCACTTAGTAGTTTTATTTGGCTTAGAGATCTTCTCAGCATGTCCACTATCATTGCTCAGAGGTCTTTTGCAACACTTAATAATCTGATAAGGCTTTTATGATGACTAGCCATATGTGATTTAACGTTGCTTAGTTTCTGTGTGATAATAATGTTGTGCATCAGCAGTTTTATCCACCACTGTTTGTAATCCTTTAACTTTTATTACCATTGTTGAAATCCATTTGATAGTTCTATTAAATATGAAGTATAGGATGTGAGTATAATAACTTCTCATTAATAACTACTTCTGGGTATAGCTTGTTTGGATTTATTGTTGTGAGCTAGTGCACTTCAGTCACTGTAAAACTTGAATAATAAGTCATATCCAAATAATTTGCTCTGATTACCAGCAGATATAAAAAGAGGCAGATATCTAGTTGTATTGGCCATTGTAACTGTAACCCTTGCCTGACTCAAGAGGGATACTAAATTGTCTTGATAATCAGTAATTGTTTTTTTTTTTTGCTAGAATGCAATTGATATTTATTTTTTTATTAATAGTAGTCAATGCCATTTTTTAACACAATTAACACTATATCTTCAGTGTCCAGTTTCATTGTTACAGACATATCATTAATAAGGGTTCTGCACTTAAAAGTAGAGTCAATGCATTTCATATTACCAGTATTTTGTTTTTTTTTAGCCTTTAAATTGTCTTTCTTGGTTTTTGGAATGGACTCATCTATTCTCTTATTAGCAATATGTTGTTTCCATGTCAAACAAGCAGCTTTTATGTGGCTAACATGTTTGCAATATGTACACTCTGTGTGTGATTTGAATGCTAAAACACATTTTTAATGTATTTGATTCTGCTAGAGTCACTTGAAAATAAGTGCAATCAATGTTATGTCAGGATCCATTATGAGCCTGATCCTGAGATTATGGTCTATCTTGCTACAAATAAAATGTTCTAACAGAATTTTATTGAATCAATATTTAAAAAGCATTTTTTAAGTTAATAGCAAAATCTCTAGCTTTTTCTGTTTCCCCTTGTGTACAAAAATTGAAATAATATGTCTGCATTATCATTACAAAATTTGGATTAAAGTTACCTAGTAGAGACAATGCCTTGTCAAAATCAGTCAGTTGGCATATCAGGAGTTGTTTTATTTATAAAGGACTCTTAGATTCAATCACAGACATGAGCATGCCTAATTTTAACTCAGGCTTTTTACCTGATTAGCCTGTAAATAGAAGATTACTTGATTTTTATAGCTTGGTGGTCAATAACCTGGATAGGCTGGTTCAAATTCTGAATTAATTTCAGTTATTTTATTTTTCTCTCTCTTTATACTGTGAGAGAAAAGAAAATACATTTGTTTGTGAAATTAATCACTCAAATTAATTTTTAACCTGTATTTGAGAAGCTAGTGTTTGCATATCTGTCAATTTTTGATTCACGATAAAATCTTATGACCCACTGAGAGGGGGGTTCTGCCTTTATTTATAAGGGTAACCACTCTCTTTTTAAATTTTTTTATAAATACAAATTGGATCTAAATAAGATGGAATCGGAAGTAATCCATTATTTAAAGGCAAGGTGATATATAACAGGTATTATTCCCTCTTATTTAGCAGCACCTGTGTGAGAAATATATATTTGAAATATTTACATAAAAATTAGAATTCTCTAAATCATTTTATTATTGGTGGCAATAATCCAACATGTAATTACCTATTGTTTATTAAAGATTATTTTAATTAAATTCTCATTTTTACTAATTACCAATACATTTAAAATCCTTAACTGAAAGAAATGTGTTATTGATCATTTATAATATTTGGTTTCTTAAGTTTAAAACAGGCTATTTGCAGTTATATATTTGTTTAAAAAATAATTGCACAGTTTAAACATTTCCTTAAATATTTAGTTATAGTCAAATTCTTTTAATATTTAATTTTGTCTTAAAACTTATAAGATATTCTATGACCCATTTAACTAAATAAATAATTGGATTGTTTGTCACTTGGCAAGTCACATGACCATCAAACACCAGGATAGAGTTATGTTGTAATAACAGAATTTCTGACTCTATATATAGTAAATCTTGCTGCACTAAATCGCATAGGGATCTGCTTTTTTAATTAATTACATTTGTTAGAGAAAGAACTATTTATTTATTGTTAATATTTCAAATGCATTATTCTTAATTTATTTGTGGTAATATTAATAATTAAAGAACTATAATTTGGAATTTTACAAGAGCTTGAAAGAAGATGTGTGATTTGAAGCAGTAGTAAGAAAACAGATCTAAAACTGTCTCAAAGTTATTACTTCTCGTTCTTGAACTTCCTGTGAAGCAACAATCTATTTGATTATTAGTATAGAGATGAGAATTTTTAATTTAGTTTTATAAATTGTACAGGCTTAAACCTGCATTTATATATGTAATATATGTGGGATTCAAACTCAGACTTTAACATGACCCACTATTCTCAGTCCATAAAATATGAGGTTTGGCTATCTTAATATAAAGCTGAGCACTGATTGTATATGTGTGTGGATGTGGTAATCTGGATCGACTGATGAGTGCTGTATTAGAATGAAGTATGGATATTGGTAATTGCTTATCTTTTCAACATGTGTGTGATCTGGTGGGTCAGCAATATAAGATGGCACTGAGAGTAGTGGAACGTGTGAAAGTCTGAGTTTGAATTTAGATTTATATAATTATTATGGCTCAAGTTACTTTCAAATAATGGATTTGCACCGATTCAGCGTTCACCGCAACTAAATGAACAAATGAATTAATCAATGACAACATAGTCCAGTATCTGAAGGTGCTCAGTAAATCTGCAAACCACTATTAAGAAGTTGAACTAATTATAAAAAGAAAATATTTTGGAGGTCAATAATCAAAATAACAAATAACTATTAAAGTTAAACAATAGCAAGATTTTTTCTTTATTTTGAATATTATTAAAGCAGGGAATCCTTATCAGTTGCAAAAAAAAAAAAAATACGTCAATAATGATCAATATTTTTAAGCATAAATTTGTGTCTCACTCTAAAAATTTATTTTATGACAAAAAATACTTTCTGCATAAATATGTATAAAAATGAATTTCTCTTAATTATATTATATACTATTCTAAAGTAAAAATATATGTATTGTATGAAATAAAATAAACAGTGTGTAATTAGGTATCATTATTTGTTTTAATTCATCTGTTGTAGAGAATATTTAAAATTTTTATGAAAAAGAAACATTAAATTATTTATACGTTTGATAAATTATGAAAAAGAAAACATTAAATTATTTATACGTTTGATATATATATTTATTGAACAGGAAAAAATTTTAGATGCAATTTTAAAAGGTCAGTAGCCATAAATGCTAAAGATTATTATATATATTATGTAATAAATAATTTGAGGGTTTTTGGATGATTTTCAATTTTATTATAAAACTTAAATGTGGAAATTTTAGCTTACTTTGAAAGTAAGTATAATTTTAACTAGTTGCATTATTTAAATAGTAATAATTTTTTCATAGTTTATCAGTATAAATTCTGTCTTGGAATATTATATTTGACATGAATAATACGTATTCTGTTTGAATAACTCACGCTAACCTACAATGTAATTTTCTTATTAAAATCATTATTGTTAACACTTTTTTAATGCTAATAAAACCTTTAAAAATGATTTTTATCACGATTTAAATGAAATATTTAATTGGGTAAAAATACTTTATAAAATTTTGTAATCAAAATATTAAATTCTCTTAATTAAACAAACTTGTTTATCTATATATGGTTTAATTTTAAGACACTTAATTGTGAAAAAGCTGAAAAGTAAATTTTAAGGAACAAACAAAAATAAAAAATGTATACATTCTCAACTTTCTACATATTAGTTGCATGTTTTATTCTTTTTTTATATAACTTATTTATTCACAAAATTCGTAATCTAAACCCATACAAATAGTTTTTTTTTTCTCTCATGTGTCACAGCATCGGCCGGGAAGCAAACCCGCTAATCCGGGACAACTACTTGTAATGCAGCTGTGCTGACCACTCGACCACCAACGCCGACACTGACAAATAGTTGATAATACCAAACCCAGAATTTCCACTATTTGCTTAATCTGTATAGCTTTTTTAAGGAAATGTTTTTTTTAATATCTTAACAATCTGAAATGTACATCCAATCACTAAATTCATTTGCTTTATTAATTGCTGATTGCTTTAATAAACTTTCTATTTGTGTTAATAATCAAAAATACCTAAATGTGAATTTTATTGTTTATCATTTGTAAAGAGGGTTTTTTTAGTGATATTATTTCAAATTATTGTATATTTTTAAGCATATAAACGAAAGGAAAGTTAACTTCCAATGAATTATATCACGCTTGCATTTTAGTGCATCTTTTACCTTTAGCTCAATCCTCTCACAACCACCCATTAACCCAGAAGTCAAACTAACCTCTCAACTTATACATCCTTTAGAAACACACTTTTATCAAATAATCAATATAGCATATGTTACCATTTTATCTTCATATACACATTAATTTTAAAGATGCTTTAAACTTAACATTATATGTTATGTATTTAAATATATTTCAGACTTCATTATATCACACTTTCCTGAAACATTATGATCAAAGTATGTGGAAAAGATAATATGAAATATATGGTATCATTTTTACATGTCATTAATCTGAGTGATGGAATAAGAATTTGAAATATATTTAAATCCTTATCATATAAAGTTAAGTTTACAATATCTCTAAAAAATGTGTTCATAAAGTTATATTCTAATGTGTGCTTTATGATTTACATGAAAAAAGTTATGTTCTAATGCACCTATAATGTGGGAATTATTTTGATTAATTGTGATGGATGTTTGTGATGGGATTTGGCTTAAGGGGAAGGATGCACATAGAAAAAGAAATTTAAATTCTGAGATATTTATTTACAAATCGGTCAAGCATTGGTGGCCTAGTGGTTAGCATAGCTGCCTTCCAATCAGTTGGCCTGGGTTTGCTTCCCAGTCAATGCATTTGATATATATATATATATATATGCGTGTGTGTGCGTGTGTGTGTTTTATAACAAAAATAATTGTTTGATGTTATGAATAATATATATTATTAATTTTTTATAGTGTCAGATGCCAAAAATAGATTAAAATTTTAATTTTTTTCAAGTGTGATGCCATTTCTCTATATTGTTATCATAAAAATAACTACAACTTGCGTTTTTAAATGTTTTTACTACCCTTTTATTTTGAAAGTACAAATGCAGTGGTATACATTTTTACAACCTTAGCAGTTATTGTTTATAAATATGTGCATAGTAAAAAATTTCTGAGGGAATCCCTTATAATATACCAGACTTTCTTGATTTTCGTTTTCATATTATTTAATTCACTATATACATTGCTAATTTTATATGTACAACAATAATGCCCAGAATTGTTCATATGATAAAAGAAAATTAAGTTTTCAAAATACATTTAAATTATTTACATTTACAAATCTGCTGGCTAAAACTTGTAATTAAACTAGGCTTTGTTTTATGATTATAAATGGCTGAGCATTCAATTTCCGAACATATAATAGAATGCAAGATATGACCTTTATTCACGTGATTTATACTATCTTTATTGTAATTTATAACATTATTTAAAGCCAGAGAAAACTTAAACCCACCATTGCAATCTTGGTTAGCAATCAAAATTTGACTTTATTGCAAAATGCACATGCCTATACAACAAGTTCTCTTTAAAACCTTTATTCACTAAATCTTTAATATAAATCTCAACATATTGTTTCCTATTTGTCTCAAATTTACAGGAGTAAAAATTATTGTATAAAATAAACATTGATGTTCTCAAAAATTATATTTTAAATAAATGCATAATAAAGGATACTAAATATTTTAAACTTGCTTATTTTAATTCTCAGTTATTTATTATAAATCTGAATTCTCATTTAAATATTTAAATATATTATTAACATGTTTAGGCTGTACACAATGTCATTATCAATATGTTTTTATGTGTGATATTTTAATGAAGCAGTCTTCAATCTCTGACTCTAACAAACTGCATAAAATTAGCCAGAATTTGTTTTCATTCCAAAACATATATTTAAATAGCCTCTTATAGTATCCAGAACTATCCACCCCCACGTATCATTAGTAAATAGTAACTAAATTTGTGTATATTGTATCTCAAAGAAGATTTTAATAATATTTATAGTAATGATCAGATTTGCACATTCATGTAACAAAATTCACAATCAGGTGAAATACACCAAAGCCAATTGAAAAGGGATGGTGAGATCCTGAGTCCAGCAACATTCTAACTCATAAGCCAGTACTCTGTGATTTAACACTGAGTGAATGACATTTCTGAAGTTGTACATGGGTCTCAATTTAATCTGCGTACCAGCTCTGAGCAGAGAGAAATGTAAGACTCCAGAATTGACTAATCAAAGTGGCTAATTAAAAAGTTAATTGAATTAAATAACATTTTAATCAATTAAACATAAAGTTAATAGTAAAAGCTATAATCCATATTATGTATATGTAATATCCATATTATGTATATGTAATATATAGCTTTTACTATTATATATATATATATATATATATATATAACATAATCAGAGCATTGGAATTGAGCTGGAATTAGACTATAAACAAAAGTGATATGAAATGAATTAAATATAAAATGATTTTTAATAATTCAAATTAATTAATAAAATAAGCAATAATTATTATACAGGTTTAATATGAAGGCATTAAATAGAAAAATGAGATTTATACAATAATTCTCATCATATATTTAAATATAAGTATGGGTGTGTGATTAATAAATTATGTTATGCCATCATCCTACATTAATATCATGGTTTGCTATTTTATATGTTAACATGCTAGCCTAGTATACAACATCAATTACAACACTAAAGTGGTTGCTGTTATATATATTGTGGCCTGTTTATAGGTGGTACAACCCTAAGCAGAGTTTCCAAGTCCCTTATATTAGGCCCTACTTGGATTCTGGTTAGGTTCTATTAACAAACTTACTACATCCCGACCATTTTCTTCAACTATAACAATTGAATTTAGATAAGATTAGTATTTATCCCTAGTTACTTTGACATGAGTAAATATTTCTAAAATAAGATGTATTTTAAATATAATTAATGTGAGACTTGTTTACCCATAAACATATCACATCCCCTTAACATTAAACAAATACAAAATATTTGTTCAATGGCATAAGAATACCTAGATACTCCTCTTTATTAAGTATCTACATACTCTCATGGCTAACAATAATATCCAATATCTTATATTTATAATTATTAAGTTTTAATTCAATCACTCATTAAATTAATCCATTAGATAATTATAGATAAACTGTGATTCCTATTATTTTTGATAATTAAGATTGGCAATAATCACAAAATAACTTTACAATAAGGAGATCTCAGGATAATCATTGATATATTAATTCTTCATACTACCTATGGAATATCAATAGTAATTTTACAGATTTCCATGGATAGTGTACAAATTAAAAAAAGCTTATAATTTAAATTCATAATCAAGCTTATATGTATGTTCTTTAATACTGAATATTAAAATAATATTATTAACTAAACTATGATTAACACTAATACTTTCACTAATAACTAATGTATCATTTAATTTTATATTAATAAATACACTTTAATAATTGGCAATGTCATCAATGACCTATGGGATCAAGGCAGCATGTAACAAGTAAAAAAAAATCTTTAATAAGATATTTATGCTTATTAAACTGTTAGATTTGCTTTAAATTGAATTGACTTTTCATTTTAATTTTGATTGTGTATTTTGAATTGTGTGATGTGGTGAAAATGAGCCCAGAAAAGATATGCAGCAATTAGAATTTAATAAAACTTTTAAAACAATAATTTTAATAATATTCATTACAAATGATAATAAACATTTCTATTAATATCAAATTTAAAATAACTTATAACAAAATAATACATATATATTATAATAATAATAACAACAGAAAATTAATCTTTGGAGTATTATTATCAAACAAAGCTAATAATTTCCTATTATATGTTGAGATATTTATCCCTATGTATGTGAACTACATATAACACATTCAATTTATTAAACTATCATTTTTTTCCATTCATGGTTCGTTAGTTCAACCTCTACATAATAGTAGTACTTGATGATTAAGTAACAATACAAAAAATAAGTGAGAACATAGGGTCATAATTCTGGAGGTTGGTAAGCAAACAAAATTAATACTTTTATCTTTTACATAAGAACAAAATCATTGTTTTTAGTTTATCCATTCGCACATGTATAGACAACGTGCTATCTGGGTTGTGTATATATCATTTTAAATACCCTTTCATACTAAAATATTGAACCTATTTGTTTATTTAAATGATTAATAATCTTTAATCTCAACCTAATTATTAATAACTATTAATAAAACAACACTTGAATTAATTCCTTTTTAAATGATTTAGTTCCCCCCCCCCTATTATACTAACAAATCATAGATTAAAAATATAAATCCCAACATTAGAAAGAAGTTGTCTTTTAACTCTCAGCTAAAGTATAAAAACAATTTTAAATATTCTAGTTGTTCCACACTCCATAAACTTATCATAACATTTTTATTTTTTCTTATTATTTTTTTTTTTTTTGAAGATTCTGCTTATCCTAAGATTCGCACGAGGTATTTGAGTTACTGCAACAATAATACTTCGTTTTGTTCTTTGTTTAGTAATAAAAATTTATTTGTGGCTTGCCTTATTTATTTTAGATGATATATATTTCTCTCTATAGTAAAAGGCACAATTTTGATTTTAATTAAAAAAGTGTCCTGCAATGTTTTTCAGCTAAAATTCTATAGCAACTGACATCCCTGCCGGTATGGCTTAGAATAAATAATTCTATCTCACATTGTAATTAAGATTTCATATATATATACAGAATAATAATGAACACTTTTCCTTTATTGCTAATTTAGTTCCATTGAATTTTAAATATATATACTTAACTGTTTCCAAGAGATTTACTATTCTTTTATCTATCCTTACTGGATATTTACGATGTTTATTTATTTCCTTTTGTGTATTACTGCAGTTCATTTTCCCTATGGCACAATTATTATTACTTTTCAGTGAATATATTCGTTGATTATTCATCTCCGACTATTTCTTCAATATTTATTAATTTTCAAGAGATTATTGAGAATTCCGATTATTGACTTGCCCAGTAGAAAAACAATTAATTTATTCCATTATTTTAACAACAAAGCTTATAATTATCCATGTATATAGATGTAGAGTTGTAAATCATAAGGTTTTAGGGCTTTTAATCCAACTTTGTTTTTTTTTTTAAAAAAAAATATCACCAAGAAAAAAAAAACTTAGTTATTTATCCTTTACGATCAAGAAGCTTTTCTTTTTACCCTCTCTTGAATTTCATAGTAAAAAAATTGTTTGAAACTTTTTTATTTTGTTGGTTTTTCCCACTTTTTTCTATGAAACAAACATTTATTTTGAAAGTTTTTGGTTTATCATTTTGAAATGACCGATTTTTCGTTTTTAAAAAATATTGAAATACAATATTTTTAGAAATTAAATAAAGATAGAATTTACTGTTTTAATTTTAAATCAGTATTTTGTAAAATTAAACCTTATTTATTTACTTTTAAATATAGCAAGATTTGAAGATAAATAATTTCTATTTTTAAAATCAAATGCTAGCCCACAATAAATATTAGTCTCTACTACGCATTATGTTCACAAAATTACAATGTAAACTTCACTGGTTTTAAATACTAAATAATATTAATTGTTCATCCATCTGCATATATATGACTCTGTAGGTTATTTTTATGTGTATTTTGAGTTAAGATCATTTATAAATTTCCATTAGCTAAATTCCAGTTCAAACCCTATGATCTAATATTTCATTATGGTCTTCTTTTAATAAGTAAATATTATTGGATTTGTAAAATTTAAAATTATACACTAAAATTTTATTTTAGAATAGACTAAGCTAATAAAAGTGCACAATATATATATATTGTATATATATATATATATCTAAGCTAATAAAAGTATACAATATATATATATTGTAACCTTCTCCCTGGTCTAACTGGTCATAAACTAATCATGCCACACGTTTTAACAACTAAATTCTCCCATGCAACCTATCATACTCTCATTATCAAGAATGTAAGCATAAAGAAACAAAAATGTAAAACTAACGAAATGATTCCTGTATTGAATAAAATTAGCATGAAACTGTAGATCTAAAGAAGATCATAATGTGACTAATAAATATAAATACTTTTGGTCAGACCAGCCTTAAGATCCACACAAACAAAATGTGATGAGTTAAATTTGATATTCAGCAAACTAATAAAATAATTAATAATTATATCTCTGGAATGATTATAAAATTACACTTATAAATGAAATGGTATGTAAATTATGATGTAGATGACTAAATGGATGATGGAAAGAAGTAATAATTAAATAGTAGAATGAAATGAGTCTATGAATGAGGAGAAAAGAATGAAGATATATGAGAATAATGAATGATTATGATGATGATAGAATAAGAGTTAATGAATAGTTAAGATTATAAAAGAATAAAAGTTAATATTTAATTAATCAATTATGATAATGAATTAATTTCAAATGAGAATGAATAAATAAAAGAACGATCAAGGTGAAATTGAAGACCAATGTTAATGATGGAGACTGAAATCTTAAACTATAAACTAATATGGTATTAAATGGTAAAACGAAAAGCTAAATAAAAATAGGGATTTCAAGCTTGACATAACCAGAATATTTATCATGAAGTTAAAACAAACTATACATTTTATGACAAAAGAAGTAATTTACATCTTAAAGTTTAGTTGACTTTCATAAACAGTGAGAGTAATCTAATTCAAGTCCAGCTATAATAAATAACTATCTATAAAATTTATTACAAGTTCAAATTCTACCTTGAAACTTAACAATTAATTTTTCTCAGGGTTCAAACACTCAAAATCATTATACACAATATATTTGGGTCAGTGAGAGGGATTTTACAACTACCTGAATAGAATGAACAAAACAGCTCTCGATATAAACTCAAATTAAAAATTATATTTAGCAGTTACACATAAACTTTATGAGCTCAATAACTCTTATAACTTTAATATTTAAGAAATAGGAATAACTTTTTAATAAATAAACACAATAACTTACCAAATTCCTATTCTCAAATAATTATAAACCATGTGATCAATATCAGTGGATGACAGCTCTGCAGATTTAACTAAACCAATTAAATCAAATTATATTTATCTTTTAATCTTTTACTTAAAATAATCTGTACTCTTAAGTTATTAACATTTTGATTATTGTGTGATGATGCATTAGATGTACTAATAAATTATAGGCTTAACAAAATTATTATGATATAACATAATATAGTTAATAGTACTATATTGGTCGATGATGATTTCAATTTATAATCTTCTGATATGTCGATAGCAATAACAATAATAGTGTACATATGGTGATTAGCAATAAGATTACAGGCAACTAAATAAATTTTTAAACACAACAAACTTTATTTACAATATTTACAAATTTTAATTCAAAGACATGGCATGAAATAAAACTAAGATATTAAAAGAGCTTATGGATGGGAAAATACTTGGTATTCCATTGACTATATAATCAGCAAATGATACAACCCGTTTATACAATGAAATTCAAAGTATCACTTATTACAGTTTAGCCTATCTTAGAGAATAAGATAATGAAACCTTATTTAAGTTAAACTCACACTTAAATTACTAAAAAAACAACAACAGTGTATTGAAAACTTTATAGTATGCACAAACTTTAAATTTAGAATTCAAAAGTTATAAAAGCAGTACATTCCATCAAAGCCATTTCTTTTATCAGAATATGATAAGAGCAGTTATCATATTCTATGAAATTAATAACTTATTAAGATTTGAGATGAATAGGTTTGGTGTATTAAAGTAGGAATAGTCATCTAAAGTCAAATACACATATACATCACTAAAACATTACCTATGTCCACTACCTAATTATTGAATACTTAACTGATCTTACCAATCCGATGTCAAATCACTAATTAGCAAAGATAAAGTGCTCACATGCATCTCTTGCTCTTACATCTATAAATTCCATAAGTATTAATAGATCTTGGCTTGGTCTGTCTGTAACTGATGATGATCATGCAACATCATAAACATTACTTCAATTAGGCTAACAGTATAGCTAGATTGGTGTTTCTTAATCTAACATTATTTTATCTTTGCCATATGATTTTGAACTACTATACTTCACCATACACGGTGGAAAAAACTAACTCTATATTATCATGAGGGATTTAACATTAAAGGGAGGCTCTATAAAAACAACATGACAGTTGTATAATAATATGGCTAATTCTACTACCTCTCTATGGGTATACACATATGGGCTTTGCCTCATCATGAAAAAAATAGAATTCAGACCATGGATATCTTTTCTTTTAGGATCATTTATGCTAACAAGCATTAATTACTACTCAGCCTCTACCAACATTTCCTCTCATGGAATCAGCAATAGGTGACTCTCCATCAGCCCTTGTTCAATAATAATATTAATCCATTGGATGCTATTCTATTGGAACATCCTATCAGCAAAAAATGTCACAATTCATTCTCAATATTATAGCAAGGTAAAACAACACCAACAAGAACAGTGGAGATATAATATTACATTTCACAATGCAGAACTATTAATGTATCAATAGACAAACCAATATATATATGTCAAATGATATATATATACATAATATCTATATATATATGTCAAATGATCATTAATTATTTTAAAATGACAACTATACTTTTGTTAAAGAGAGCACAATGTATTTAAGGAATAAATATCAACCTGCATTTGTATTCAAAGTGGACAAGTTCATTTCTATACAAAATTATGAAATGAAAAAAAAAACTTATATCAAATTTTCTTTTATATAAGAAAATAATTTGGTCATTCTAATATATCTTTGACAAAATATATGCAAGTTCACTCTTTATTAATATACAGTAAAATCTGTTTTAAAATATGAGAGAAATAAATATTTCTCTCACTCTCTCTAGATAAACAATATATATATATATATATATATATATATATATATATATATATATATATATATATATATATATATATATATAATTTTTTTATATATATATATATATCATGTTTTCCCTTAACTGAAAAATAAAAATACATGTAATAGATGTATATATTTTACACATTTTTTTCTTTAACCCAATATATTTCATGCCTCAATAAAACATATATGTTTAAAAAAAAATTCCCAAATAACACATGACTTAAGTATTATACCTAACACAGCAATAATAAAAAAATAAAAGAACATTTTCTTCCATTAAATTTTATACGATTCGTGCAAGTTATTTCATCCATGTGAGTTAAAATGATAAGAACTGATATTATGATAAGCAAACATTCCAGATAATGCATATATATTTATTATCCTGTTTGATGCTAATATAATAAGGCAATATTCAAAGGTCTTCAAGTGTATCACAACTAAAATCCATTTATTTACATTTTAATCCAGATAATTTTTCTTGAAAGTAACTTTAGAATTTTATTACAATTAATACATTTAACTTTTTAAAATGATTTATTGATTATGTTCTTTCCTCCGTGGTAAATGTAACAACTTTAAGTAATTAGGACATTTTTCAAACATTTTTTAAAATCTTATTTATACATGTTGCACTGTAAAATTTTTAAAAGTAAAGATTTATTTTATTATATTTCCCTTGACAAAGTAATAATTGTTTAGCACTATTAAAAATAATTTATCCAATTACAAGTACAATATCTTGAGCAGTTTTAATGAATCTGTAATCGTTCATTTCTATCATTATACAAAATTGGCATGAAAAAAAATCAGCAGATGAGAATAGATAATAAAATCACACAATTATTTTTTTTTTATTTTATTAAAATTTAGATGATTCCAAAAATGACTCTTTAATTTATTTATTATATATATCATAACACTTGTCTTCAAAATTATCTCGAATTATTATTATTATTTTTTTGAGATTTTAATTTACAAGCACAATATTGTTCTGCTGGACAATAAGAGTGGCACACTAAATACAAACATTATCAACTTCTTATTTTAACTATAAATAATTTGTGCATCATTTTTAAAGAAAAGATTTTAAAAATATGAATAAAATACAAGCAAAAGCTTACTTTTTCTTGAATTTTTCTGGGTTTGAAGCAATATTTATTTAGATAAAGACTTAACCCCATGGCTTTCATTTCCTTCTCCAGCGTGAATCCTAAGAACTATACGGTCATGGAGATTGTGCTTAAAATGATAGCAATGTTTCTTTTTTTTATTCCATGTTTTTAGATAGCAATATATTATAATCACATTCAATTAGATTCCAAAATTTTCTGATTTTTAGCTTTTTTCCTCCTTATTTTAGAAGATCAGAGTTGAAGTATGTGGTTGTTTAGTTCTTTTTTTCTTAATCAAGCCTCCCCCATATAACTTTGATTTAATATATATAGTTTTTATTACAAGGCATTGTGGTAAGAAATTTACCAATAATCTTAGTGTGAATACATTAACATTTTCCCCTCAGGCTTCATTTTAATAACTACCCATAATATCAAAAACTATTTTCAATTCACTACAAAAAAATATGCTTAAGAATTAACTGTAATGATTCATTTAACAAGATTTACAAATTTGATTTAATTATTTATTTATTTCAATTGCTATTCAATAATAATAAAATAGCAATATATTTATCTCCCAATTAATAACAATATTTTTAAACTGTTGTTTTATCCCTAGTTTCAAACCTACACTGGGTTTGAAATCTCATCTCCACTCAAGCAGATTTCCAAGTGTATCCAGAACAGTCTTTATTTAAAAGCTACTTATTAAGATTTTCATGCCAGATATATTATTATGATTTAAAATTTTGGATTATTAAATACAGGGACCTAAATAAAAGGTCACTATATATAAAAGATAAGAGCATATAACCAAGCTTCAGAATGATGCAGATTTAGTCTAATAATAGGTATTTGGTTTAAGACTAATGCTGAATAATCATTATATATAGGAATAAAAAACTGGTTGCTTTAGGTCAACTTATATACACTATGGAACATACCAAAATATTACTAAATAATATTACAGTGCAGATGGGTAATTATTCATTGGATTTACATTGAATGTGTGGTATCCTAGGAACAAATGGCTTGCTATTAATAATGAACATTTGTAGTTTAGGGAACTCAGATATTTTACATAAAAAAATGTACCATTTTTTACCATAGTTTAAATCTTTGTATTTAGAGTTATCTAAAACAATAACAGCCAGAGAGCAACAAAGATAAAAATCATCTCACACTAATAATATTTTTTGGAAATCCTTATATATATAAAACTGCTAAATGCATTACTACATTGCTTCAAGACATTTTGATATTTGCTAAATATAAAATTGTTTTACTTTTTGAAATTATTGGTAAAATCAAAAATATTCTTTTATATAAAATGTAATACTATAGTTTGTTAGATGCCACTAAATTATGTGGTTCTACAGCTTGTCTACAAATATTAGAAATGCTTTACGTATACTTTCTGTACATAAATTTACAATAAAATTTATTATGCATTTGTTAAAATTTATGGATAATATGCTAGTTTTAATGGCAAGTACTACAAATTGGTAAAAGGATGACCTTGGTTTTTTCTATAATTATCCAAATATACTCTTTTTCTTATCCACATGCCAAAGATCTGTTTTAATTATTATGTTTAAAATTATTAAAATTGATACTGGATATGTTGATGTTTTTGTTTACAACTCTGAAAAAATTACTGAAACTGTTTTATATAAATTTCACAATTGAAATAGCATAAATTTGAATATAATTTTTATCGTAGAAAATAAATTTTAATATCAATAAAAAGCAAATTATAATAATTCCATTTTTACATTTACAAATGTCTAGACATAATGATCATAAAACACGCTATAAATTATCAATTCGATCCAAGAATGAGCATATATTCACTTTAAATTACTACTAATGATATATAAAATGGCAAGTTTTAAATCTTTTTACATTGTAATGGAAAGATCTATATTTATAAAAGATGTCAAATTTTACGTATATTAAATAAATTTAATAATAAATATTATAATAACAATAGAAGTAAAAATAATTTAAAAAATAATTTTATCCTGTTTGTAAATAATATTCAATCTACATTTATTTCAAAAATATTAGTCAATAATTTATTTAATTTTTTATTTTATGTCATCCAAATGTAAATAAATTAATTAGTAATTCTAAAAATTATGTTATTAAAATCGTATTCCTTAAATTATATGTAGATTCAAAAATAAACGTACATAGGTGAATAAAGATGTTTTTAGAAAAAAAAAAGTTAACTAATTGTTTTTATCTTTTTATAAAATTGATAACAAATTACATACCAATATAAACATATTTACACTAGAATAAATTTATGTTTTATAGACAAAAGCATGATAAAACCACAACTATAATTTTACAGTTAGTACAATAAGTTGTTTAAATCCAATGAAGTGTTATTCAAATTTGAAGAGCATTAACCTCTAATAGTACATAATCATTATGACAAAACTAATAAAGGATCAGACATTTATTTTCATGAATAAAATATAAAAAGGAATGTTAATGGAAATAAAGGCTTAAGTTATGATAGAGCACAACTGAGATAGATTGTAAATTTTTGGTCGTGATGTTCCTGGGTAAAAATTTGAGAGGGTATAGGTGTGAGTTGAACCATTCCTTTTTTTTTTTTTTGAGTTTATTGTATTTCTCCATTGTCAAATGTTATAGAGCAGCATATTATCCCAAGGTGATTACCATGTGAATAATTTCATATATAGCTAAAATTATTTTTTTAAAGTAATTTCTTGAGATTTATTGCATGTTTATGAAACAGGAGTAGGGGCAGTGATGAGAAGAAAGGTTCAAAAAAGAGTTAGCATTTTTTCTGGAATAATTATTGCATAAAATATGTTTTAAAATTTAGCTTGAATCAATTAATAATAAACATTCTGGTTTGAATTGTTTCTTGTAATAAACTGAAAAAAAAAGTTTTAACCATGATTAAGGATCACAAAGATTTTGGAATTTGGTGAGAGTCTTAGCAACTAGAAGGATTATCCAAAGATGTCTTGATTAGTAATTCTTTTTATTTAAATCTCTAAATAATATACCAATAAAAGATTGGATGTTATACTAGTCTAATATATCCGCATGTTAAATGTCATAATCTGTCACAAAGCATTGTTTAAATATGAAATTGAAAGAAGAAATAATATCAGAGAGGGGGTGGTGATATGCATAGGATTAAAAAGTGTCATAATATACATTTGACTCTAATATAAATTACAAATGTATCATGCTGAGCCATTCTTTGCATATAGAAAAACATGATATTCTAATGGACAGACAATGTGAGATAAACCCCAGATATATCCTTTTATTATAGACATAATTTTGTTATAGGACAGGTTAAAAAACCACACTCATGAGCTATAGTAGGCAAACATTTCACTAAGAATAGCATTTTCTATATGAAATTTCATAATGGTCTATAGTATTTTTGACAGAATGTTTTCATTTTCATACTGAATGTGTTCATGATAAGTCTGTTTAAATGATAACTTAATTGCATTTTAGATAGATTAATTGGGTTGCAAAAAAAATATGATAAATTACTCATGAAAAAAGATGGAAGCTTATGGCCTGCATAAAGATGACTTGCAAATTTGAATTATAAAAACTGTCGATGGTGGAATTTTTTAAAAATATTCAAAATGATGGAAATGTTTTGGATGCCTCTGAAGATTATTGAGCATTGTCAACAAAAATATGAATTAGATGAGTTCCATGCTGATGAATGAAAAGACATGTGCATTATTCAATTTTTTTAATCAGAGGATAAATATAAATTGTAAATAGCAATGACACAAATGATGAGCCTTGTGAAATGTCATGACTAAGTTTAAAAGATGTTGACAGTCTTTATAAGTCCTCAGTTTAATTGATCTATTACTAAAGTAGTTCTAAATAGTAATCATCAAATTATTATGTTAAACAGATGTTTATGTAATATAGTAAATGTTATTTTCAATTTACTAGATCAAAAGCTGTCTTAAGTCAACTTGATATGTGACATAATGTGTAAGTTTGTTCTCTTTTGCAAACAAGACTGATTTTTATACTAACTGAATGATTTGAAAAACAGAGTAAACTTTTACTATGTAATGTGAAGTTATGGTTTTGGCAGAATAAGTTTATGAGTTGTTTTTTTTTTAAAATTATTCTTGCAAGGATTTTTTGATCAATATCCTCAAGTGTAATAAGACACAAATTATTTAGAAAGGAAATATTGTATTTAATTTTTTTCTGAGACAAAATAGTGGGTTGGTGAAAGATCATAAATGTTAATATCCCTTGAGCAATGTTGATTTTAGCATTTATGTTGACAAGGAATTATGGTATAATCACTCTGTCTGTAGATATTATTTGGGATAATATCTGTTGGTATAGAGGTGTGTGTTTCAAGTTATATGATTTCTTAATATATTTTTTTGATTTGTAATAAAAAAAATTGAGGAGATTCTACATTATAGTGATTAGTGGGAAAATATTGATCAGCTACTTTTAGACTAGATTTTTGCTGCTCAAGTATTTCCATGTCAGCATTGGTATCAGAAAAAAATGTATCTTTTAATAAAATAGGAATGCCAATCTTGAAATGAAATTGATCTTATATAATTAACAGTAGTTCTTATGAGCTTTAAGTTTGGTATTATTTTTAATGTATATATAATTACATTCTGGATATAAAGCATAATCAATAGATTTATTTTGTTTAGTAGTTTACAGATGTTATGGCATTATTAATTTGTGAAATGTCTTCCAGATTGTATTTATGCCTTTAGTATGCCATTTTATTAGATTTCTTTGAATGATAACTTGTCAATCAGATTTGTTTAAAAAGTTTTTGAAGGCTTACTAAATTTCAAATAGAGATAGGTATTGAATTGATGATGATATGTTTACATTTGTTAATGAATTTTTTGTACTTATCAACAGTCCTTCAATATATAAATATAGTAAACTTATGTTTGGTTTATATATAAAATATGGTCTCTATTATGAGCATTAGTGATAGATAATTAGGTTGATAATGATTTTTTTTTGTTCAGATGAATATGTCACAATGGTGATTCTTTAGAAATTGAATTAACTATATGATTCTTTTGAGCAAGTTTAGATTCCACATGTTGTTCATATTGTATGTTTGGGTTGTTGTATCATTGCTTTTGTTGGCATAGTTAAAGCCTGGCTCAAGTGTTTTGATCTTTATATCATTCTCAGAATAGAAGTGCTTATTTGATCAATTGCATCACATGTGTTATTAGTGAGAAATGTCCTTTATACATGATATCATGGTAAGATATGACAATTAAATCATGTGTCCCAATATTGGTTTAGTCCATGGCTTGAGAGATGAGATCTAAATCTCATGTGTCAATCTCATATGAGTCTACAGCTATGTGAAAGTGTATTTTATGACTGACTTGAGATTGGATTTCCATAGTTATTGATTTGTTTGGAGTATTTGTTTTTGCTATTGGTTGTTTTAGTTGGTTTATCTTATATTTTATCTCATTCCCAGAAGAGTCTGTCAGTAGTCATAGCAATATCAGCAGAGGATATGCATATCTGTGCATTTCTTTCTGAAGTGGATGAAGTATTTTCAGATAAACATTTGCCCTATGACCTAGGCTTTTGCTTATTATTACACAAGTGATTCAGTTTATCAATCTTGCCAAATTTTGTGCAATCCCCAGTGCCACATTGAGATACAATATGACCTAATATAGAACATTTGAAACATAGACTTGGATGATCTCCAATGCTAATGGTAATTGGGATGAAACATATAAAGATATGAGGAGCAAGCATATAAAGATATGAGAAGCAAGTTATATAGGGTGTGACTTAACATCCTCTCAATGGTGACTTTTCATAAATTTGTGAAAATTTTGAAAGCTACATTTGGTGTGAGTTTCCTAGATATATTAAGTAGCTAAATCATATTTGCTATTCTTTTTTTGTGGCAACTCACTTGTAAATTCAGATGAAATGTGTATAATGTGGCTATGTACCAGCAGATTTGTTTTTTTTTTTTCAATTACATAGTAGACTTTTTTAAATTTAGATATGTGACATTATTTTCAAACACCCCCCCCCCCCCACTGATACTTAGCACAATATATGAATGATCTATCTCTAAACATAGTAGTAGATTTCTTTTTATCATATTGTGATTTTTCAGCTCTTCTAAATAGTTAAGTAATAATGGATAGGATAATAGTCACTGAACCTTGGCCAAATCATAGTTTTCTATGACACTGATAATTGATGTAGGGAGATGGGCTGCTTGGAAATATTTTGTGCCAGTATTTATTTGGCTTGTCAAAAGAAGTAAGCTTAATTACATCAGTTGATAAACTTCGTATTATTGTAGCTACTTTTTATATCCAATGGATATTTTAGTGGGAATTTTAAGATCTTTTTATTTGTTATACTTTTCAGCACTGAGATAACATTACTAACAAGATTTGACAAATACATTGATTTATTTAATCTATGTTAGCTAAAATCAGAACAAAAATAATTGCTCCGTAATATATATTTTTTTTTTACATTTGGATCAATTCCATATGTTCACCCCAAGTAGCTATTTGCAGAGACGATGCAAGAGAAGTAAATTGTAGTATGGATGGAATTTTTTATACTAATGTTTTTACGATTTGATTTAATGTTATTATATTTTTCTTTTGCTCACATTTTTCGAAATTGAGATTAGCCCAGAATATCCGTGTTTATTTTTGTATTCTTGTAATGTGTATTTTTTTCTGAATTTATGATTTTATAGTTTTTTTATTGTGGGAATGTTTATTTTTGGGGCCTATATTAACATTCAGTAACCTGGAGCATTTAATATTGCAATTTTTTTTTGTTTGCAATTAATTTTTTTTTCCTGTAACAATAATGCATACCCATTCTTTTTTAAAAAATAATAATAATAATGTGTGATTAAATTTAAAATAATAAAACAAAATGTCAAAAAAGAATTATTTTTTTCTGCTAATACTGCCAAATGTAGTATTCTAGCATTTATTATTCTATACATGTATAAAAGATGGTACAAAAAACAATCACATAGCAATTTCATTGACCAAGAAAAATCGTATCACTTTTAAATTAATTTCAGTTTAGATCATATAAAACCATCATCATCATCATCATTAAAATAAAAAAATTAAAAAGGCAACTCTTACAAATCAATTTAAAAATCCTGTAATAAACAATTTGCTAATATTGTTTTTGGACAATCATACGAAATCTTCTCATAATATAATAACAAAAATTTTAAAAGAAGTTTCAACTTACTCAAAAACAATTAATAATTTATTGTTAACTTCACAGATATCACTAAACCTACCTTTTTCTTTGTTTTGCTATAATATTTAATACAAATACAGTTTTTACATCTTTCTTCAAACACTTTTTAGCAAAAAAAAATTATAGTATATAGATATTGTCAAACAATCCGATATTTCAACTGTTCTGAAGTCTTCCTCAGATCTATGAGAAATGACAAAATAAAATAAATAACTATATAAATAATACAGTAAAAATTTAATCAATAGAAAGTAAATAAAATATAACAAAATGTAATAAATCAAAATAAATAAAATATGATATTAAAAAAATTGTTTGCTTTTTTTTTTTAGAAATTTTGAAAATTTTGAAATAGGAGTGGTTAAGTTAAAAAATATTTATAATATTCATTTATTTTATGGCTGTTAAATAAAAAATTTAATATAAAATATTATTAATAACAGAAAAATAAATAAGAAAATAATAGATATTATATATAATTTAAAAATTAAAAAAAATATTTGTAGTAAATGAATTAATGTTGAAAGAGAAATATATGAAGATTAAATAATAAATATTTTATTAATGTGGTGATAATAAAATTACTGTTGATTTATAAGAAATAATAATAATTACAGGATTATTAAAAAATATTAAAAGGAATAATATTTAAATACAAGTATATTATATATACTTTTAAGCAAGATATAATTATAAGGAATTTGAATCAGACTTTCAAGCTTTTTTTTGTTGTCCACTCCATCATTATACAACCAAACACATGTTCACATACATGTGAAAGGATAAATGATCTCTAATATATATATATATATATAATTTATTAATCAATGTCTGTATTCCAATTATAATTATATATATATATATGCATTTCATGCTGAAACAGAACTCTTCAGTTAGTCCATATCATCATCTCCCACACATATGTATAATCAGTGCTCAGTTTATATTAAGATAGCAAATCTGTACCAACTGATGAGTGCTGGTTCAGCATAAAATACATATATGTTAAAGATCATTAATCTTTGTCATAAGTTTGTGATCATGTGTATCCGTTGTTTAAAAATGGAGTGGATGATGAAAGGGAGTGTGAAAATCTAGGTTCAAATCTACTATAATTATATCTAGCTTAAAAGTATATATAATATACTTGTATTTAAATATTTTATATTCAGTCTGCATTCTGCACATCCCTCTTCCATGTATTTAAGTGAACATAAAGTCCTGCATATGAGCGGACAGAATGACTTACAGTTGACATGGATATGACAACAAAATTAGCAAACTAGAACATTGAAAATGCCACCATTAGATTTTCAATGTTATGAATGGCTGAAGAATTGGAGAGTGGAGAGGATTGAAGCCTTTCCTTTAAAGCTTGACAATTTTTATATCAATATAAACTGAGCACTGATCATATATGTGTGGGAAATTATGATCTGGACCATGTGATGAGTGCTGGTTCAGCCTGAAATACATATATTGGAGATTTATCTTTTTTACATGTATGTGGTTGTGTATATCAGTTGCAGAATAATGGAATGGATGACAAAAGGGAGGTGAAATGTCTAGGTTCAAATTCTCTATAATTAAAAGATAACATATTAAATTAATAGTTGTTTACAAATATATATATATATATATATATATATATATATATATATATATATATATATATATATATATATATTGTACCAATATCATACTGGTACATATAATAATTTTGTCTAAAAATTATTAAAATAAAAGTTTTTCATTAAAAGAAAATATGATGTAAAAATTTAAGTTTTTTTATTGCAGTTATTTTTTTTTCTCAAAATGTAAAATTAAAAGTAAAAGAGTTTTTTTTTTCTAATATCAGTAGTTGAAATAAAAGTTACAATTAATTAATTAGAAGGGGGAGGGGGGTTGCTTTAGAAATGTCAAGTTAAAAGTTTATAAAAGAAATTAGAGAGTTTTTTGCCAAAAAAAAACAATTAATTTATAGTTATGGAGAAATTAAAAGAAGATGATTTTCAAATAAGAAAAAAATATCTCTTTTGAGTTAAAGAAAAAAAAAGTAATCTTAAAATTAATATTGAGTTTATTAGAATAAAATATAAATGTGCATAAATGACGATTAATGTTAAGTATAAGGAATAGTAAAATATATATTTGTGATTGTAAACATAGCATAAATATGTGTGTGGTAAAATGAAATAAATGAAAGTTAAAAAATTAAAAACACTCAGCGATGGCTACTAAGTTAAAAATCTACAAAACAATAAGTTTTGTGATGGCTATTAAGTTAAACAAACACCCAAATGTGTGATGGCTGCTAATTAAAGCAACTCCAACAACAGGATTAAAAGCTTATCAGAGAAATTAAAAACAAGAAAGGAATTTCAACAACACATATTGCTAGCAGACATCAAAATGACAACAAGTCTTATGGATAAATAGTCCAGTTTGTCATCGGACAGTCAGTTGAGTTTGAGTTGGGTTGAGTTGAGTTGAGATAACAGTTGAGAAAGAGTTCAGTTCAGCAAGATCACATCAAATTAAATCAGTCAATTGATCAGCTGATAATGCAGTGTTAAAAATGTCAGAAACATACAACCTTGCTCTAGCCTGAGTCCGATGAAAACAGCCAACTAGCCTGATAAAAGTGATGCCTGAATAACAATATGAAGCCATTCAATATCTAATTGTCTTAAAGAAAACACCTCAAAACAATAAGCATCAAATTTCCACAAGAAAACTTCAAATCTAACCAATTATAAATATTTCATTAGAAGCAGCAAACAGCAAGAAGTCCACATTCTAAAATCCTAGGTAATAACATTTTCTTATTCTCCTTTCTAAAGTAGCCATCACACTAGTTTGAAGCCTTCCAGAGTCAAGTAATAATGAACTCTATAAGCATGAATAAACAAACTATTGATGTGCATGTTTTGAAATGTTGTGTGCGTTAATGTGTTAGGATATATTGATTTCATTGTATTTTTAATGTGAAATATTATTTAATTCTTTGTTATAATATATTGTTATTATATGTGTGAGCCGGAAGTTATGATAAGCCCTTGTTCATTTAAATAAGTCCTCATAAGTAAATTAAAAGTAGAATAAAAATGTTTAGTAAATAAATTGTCTTTTAAACTTAAAGCTTAATCTTGTTGGTCAATTGTTTTACCATTAATAATTGAAATAATCTGTTATTGAATTAAAAATAGACTGAGCTAGTAAAGGGATATTTTGAGCACTGGATTATGGGCCTACTGTCCAAACATGTTAGTTGTAAAAACTAGCTGGTGCCTGGGGTTTACTCCGAAACAAATAAAGTGCTTGGATAGTAGAAGTTTGAATCTAGCAGTCAAGGTGGGCCACGATCTGGAAATGTGATTGTGTTATACATTGCATAGCGTGGTGTGATTGTGAGTATTGTTGATAGATCTGCTATCAATAATATTCTCCACTCTGCTCAGATGGCCCGGTTCGTTCATGTAATATTTATAATATAAGATTATAAATTTATGAGAAATAAGGTTTAAACCCAACTAAACCTAGCAAGTAGAGAATGTTGGATCACCAATGGTTCGAATCCGGCTCAATATATATATATATATGTGTGTGTGTGTGTTAGTTGACAAAGACTATAAGGATATATATATATGTGTGTGTTAGTTGATAAAGACTATAAGGATAGTTGAAAGTGCTACTAAGTGGATAAAATTTTTTAAAATATATCTGATTACTGTATTTATAAGTATTCAATTATATATATATGTGTGTGTATGTGTGTGTGAGTAAATATAGACTGGAATACACTGTACAATCTACATTTTATATTTCAATTTAATGTTGTATATTGTGTTTTATATTGTCTGAATTGTATTGTTTTATGTGCTTTTAATTCTATTTTAATACATTTATTTTATTTCAGTTTTATTATGATTTGTCGTATTTTATTTATTTTTTGTTGATTACATTTTTATGGTATTATTTATGTAGTTATTTATTTTATTTGTCACTATATAATAGCTCTGAGGGAGACTACAGGGCAATTAAAATAAAATGTTTATAAAAAGTGTTTGAAGTAAAGTGTAGAAATTGTATTTATTGTTAATTTATGGTTAGTAATAAAAGATAGTCTTTCTTTTCTGCAATATTACTTATAAAAAAATAATATGTTTTATAAAAAAATATTTTTATAATTTATTGTAAATATTTTTATAATTTTTTTATAAATATTTTTAACTTTGTGGAGCATTATGTCAGCAAGTATATGGATATATATATATTCATAGTATATAATATATAATTAGTTATTAATTAAATTTTAGCTTTCTTTGAAATATTAATAATTTATATACTTTGGTTTTCAATATTACGATTGTCTATTAAATGAAAATATTGTTATTTTTTTTGTGTTTTAATTTTATTACTATTTGATCACTTTTGCTAAAAAATATTATTTTTTATAAATTATTACTTTATTATATTATTTATTCACATCACCTTCTGCGAGGTGAACCTTTTAATTATTTTAATGAAAAATAATATAAAAATAATATACTTATATTAAACCATAAATGTCATTAATTAACTGGTTATCAAATGTAGCATTCAGTTATTTATGCTCTTCAATAACCAATATTCAGAATAATTTTCATTCATTCTTGTTTATAATATGTAATATGTTGTTTTGTTTTTTTTTTAATTTTATGATTCTAATAGAAAATAAAATAGGTTCAGTTCACCTTCTCTCTCTTCTAAACTAACCCTTTGAGACCGAAAACCGCCTGTTTACGCATTAAAAAAAGTTTACAATTTCGACCGCAATAGCGTGCAAACCGTATACGTCACAGTTACGCTTTTTTTTCTTTCTCTCCGCCATTTTTCTATCTTTTTGTACGTCTAAAAATTTTTTCTGTGCGATGAAAATTAGATTTTTTATAGCAATTTTTGTAAAGTACATTATTAAAATTTTGTAATTTTTTTTATCTTTCTAGATTTTATCAACCGATAAAAAAAATATACGGAGAAAACAATTATTTTCACCGCTAAACGTAATTACGTTTCTAACGAACTTTTCTGTTGATGTGTTTGATTTTGAGGTTTCGTATTCCCCATTACCTGTAAGTATTCAACATTCATCATCATCATCTCCCACTAATATATAATAATTGCTTGTAATTCCTTTGGGTTATTTATTTTATTTTATTTACTGTTTTTATACATTTCATTGTAGATAAGTTTTTATTCATTTTATAGCATACTTTGCTATTATGGTTTGCTATGTAATAATGCATAATTTAGCTCACTCTTACCCTCATGATATTCCAATAATGTAGTAATTATTTTTTACATGCATAACTTAGAATTTACTACGTTTTTATTCATTTCATTGTAGATAACTTTTTATTCATTTTATAGCATACTTTGCAGATAACTTTTTATTCATTTGATAGCATACTTTGCTATTATGGTTTGCTATGTAATAATGCATAATTTAGCTCACTCTTACCCTCATGATATTCCAATAATGTAGTAATTATTTTTTACATGCATAACTTAGAATTTACTATATTTTTATTCGTTTCATTATAGATAACTTTTTTATTTATTTGATAGCATCTTTGCTATTATGGTTTGCTATGTAATAATGCATAATTTAGCTCACCCTTACCAGTTGCTCCACATCATCATCATCAGTTATTTTGAAATTGATTTTGCTCATGCATTTATATTTTCAACAATTTGCAAACTGTCTTCAAACTATCCACTCTGTTCTGTGAAACTAACAAGGTGAAAAAAATAAATACCTCACAATGCTGAATCAACAGTCATCATCATCTCCCACTCATATATAATAATTGCTTGTAATTCCTTTTGATTATTTATTTTTATTTACTATGTTGTTATTCATTTTATTTTAGAAACAAATTTTTAAATTATTTATTTGCATATTTGGCAATTATGATCTGCCATGAAATAATGCATAATTTATCTCACCCCACCCCTGATTTTTCAATAATATAGTCATTATTTTTTACCCCCATAACTTAGAATTTACTAAAGTTATTACTGTTATTTTTTTTTGATCCTCACTAAAACCTTGCATTTCTAATAGATATCCCGCATAGAGGGCCTAGAAAAACAACTGCTTGCAAAAATAGAACACATAGAGTGTCAAGCAGAAAAAAGAAATTGAAATGGTCACCTTTTGCCACATTACACCAACAATCTGTAACTCAGGTAGGTCATGTTATATATTATTTTTTTCTGCATTTTAAGACGAACGTGATGAAGCTGTCTATGAAATTGTCATTTTAGGCTATATCTTTCAAAATTGAGAGTTTGTGAACCAATGTAAAAATAAAGATATATAAAATGTGAAAAATCTCCTTTCTTTAATTATTTTTTTGTGGTAATGACTATTTTATCAGCTTCATTACATTCTTTCATATTTGCACTTTCTAAAAATGTATATATATTTGTTATTTATTGTAATAAATTAGACATTTCATTTAAAATTGTATGTCCTGTAATTTTTTCTGTGAATTCAAAATGGCCGTTCAGGTCACAAGGGGTTTTAATAGATTATTTAGCTGAATAGCATTATTTCTGTAATTATATTTTTAATAATACAACTAGGTAAATAGATGTATAGATAAGTAAGCAAATAGTTAAAAATTAGATGAATAAATAGATACGTCAATATGTGGGTAGATAAATAGATTGATAAGTAGATGCATCAATATACAGAGATAATATGTACTCTAAATTTTGTAAGATTATTTTCCATTATGATAGTTATAACGTCGATTGTTAGTTAATATTTATTTTATCACGAAAACATTTTTTTTATTAGATCAATAAGAATATGTTTTTTTTTTGTTGTTTTTTTAGACAACAATTATCAAAAATACACTTTTTTAAAAAGTTAACTCTCGAATCAAAGCAAGACCGTACGTAACCCTAATATTGAACTTTGAATTAGGTATTTTAATACCGTAATACCATTGCTGTTTTCATACCTCCATGGAAACGTAACAAACAATAAAATAATAAATATATTAATTAAAAATAAACAAAAAGTATATATTTTTCTTTTTAACTTTTTATTTGAGTCACGCATGAAAAAAAGTTGAGAAAAGTCTATATTGCACATAAATACAACTAATAAGTATCCATACATATATAAATGAATGCATATGTACAAACATTCTTGTTTCTAACTTATTTTACTATAATCAAGTCTATTTCGAAGATAAGGCTACAAAACTCGATAAAATTGATCTATAGTACTCTAGACGGTAAGATTTCTTTTTAAGTTTTTATTAAAAATTAAATTACACATTTTAAAGTGTAGATTAAAATGATTGAAAAACGTACTTATACAATCTTTTACAATTTCTATTAATCTAATTATTAATAACACAAATATAAAACACTTTTAAATCTTTTTGTAAATAAATCTTAATCGACTTTCAAAAGATCTATGATATTGCTGAATAAACATTCATGTGTAAAATTTTTCTTATATAATAGATACCATTTGCATGGGTTTTTTATGGATAATTGAAGATTAAAGTTTTGGCTACGTAATAGAAACAATCCAGTTCAACTCAATTTTTTCTCTATATATTCAGTTTAGCAAATATCATTATCAAAGCACATTTATTTTTAAAAATTTTATCTCAAGAAGAAAACATTTTGTATAATTTGTTTTTATTTCGTCATAGAAGTAAAATTTGTTTTATGATTTTAGTTTTTTTTCTTACATAACCATGAATTTTTAAAATTAAAATGTTATTTATTAATTTAATGCTTTAAACAAATTAACAAATTGTAGAAATTAAACGACATTTTTTATTTAAAAAAAAAAAAATATTGCTGATATCTCGAGATTGAATAAATCTAATCTACTCTAGAATTGAGCACTGTTAAAAAAAGCTGAATAATCCTTTAAAAGCAAAATGTTTAAAGCTTTTAGCAGTTTTTTACATAATTATTGTCTTTAAGATGATAAGTGAGTAAACAATTAAATGTATAAAAGGTTTGAATCTCCACATTCTTAAAACATCTGAATAAAGACACAGGAAAACATAAATAATTCCTTGGGTGCATTTCTGACTGACTAGCCATCGATACCTGACTCAGACCTTTATTTTCCTGTTAACTCCATTATCAATTCATAAAATAATTTTATGAGCTCATCTTTATCGTGATAGTCATTAATGGTTAACATTAAACGTTTATTAAACTAAACAATAAATAATAAACTCTAACTTAGTAAATGATTAGCAATAAATGTGTTATCTAAGACTATATCATGAGGTGAGTTGTTCAAGTCAGGTTTTCAAATTCAATTATAATCAAATATTTGAATAAATTAATTAAGTAAATGGTTTTATTAGGAGAAGCGGATTATATGTAAAAAAAAAAAAACACCATTGTATACTAGATATGTAATTAGTGGATCAGATATTTAGCCCTTAATATTCATATAAATTTCCTTCGTTAAAAAACAAGAAGATATTAACATTTTGTATCAGATATAAACAATTAATAAAATGTTGAACAACTTTTCCATAGTACTTTTTATTTTATTTTATTTTCATTAACATATTTATTTATAAGTCAAAAAGATAAAACAAATAAGTAAATCCTTTTTTCTTTAACACTTTAGCAATATAATAGGTTTTAAACTACTAAACATTGCATGATCACAATTTCTTATGTTTGTTCATAACTGTTATTAAAACAGGCAAAACACTCTATGCAGTAGTGCCACTCAATTGAAGCCAAAATAATCAATGGATGCCAAAAAGCTTGTGCATAAAATTCCTATCTAGTGCCTACCCATACAATTTTGATTTCCCAGAAGTCTTCTTCAGAACCAATTTTATCTATCCGTTTCAGGGTTTATATTAAAATTATAAAAAAAATCATTCATTCTTTTATTTAAGTATAATTTATGCATAGATGAGTAAGTTCATTAATACATTGTATACTTACCTTTATAAGACTACTATTTAAATATATTATCTATTTTGTTTATCAATTTCATGATCAATGTTACAATTAATGAAAAAAGTTTTAATTTTATAAATGACTAACATATTTTAGTGTAGAACAGCTGTTATTACAATGTACATTTTAAAGATATTTAAACTGAAAACTGATGTAGAATAGATATGTGTAATAAATTTTATTTTACTGCATTTATTTTTGAAGGTAACCTTTAAAGTTGTTGATATACAGTTTTATTATTAGATAGCCATCATAACATCTGATTGGCTGTCAGATAAGTATTATAATTATAATAAGTGTGAGAGCTTTGCAGCTTTCAATTTAAATTCAAACTGCCTGCATTTTATAAAATAAATATTATTTACAAAGTTTTATTATGCAAATGTAGGAATTAGGTATGGTAGTGAATTTTTACTTTGGAGAGAAACTGACAATTATAATAATCATGAACCCTTATAGGCTGATTTAAAGAATATTCTAAATGTTCTATGCATTCCATTAAGTTTTTAATGTTACAGTTTAAATATCTCAATTTGTTATCAGCAAGTGTTGAAGGAACCTTTTTGTTTGAATAATTATACTTTGATGCATGTTTCTTTAAATACCTTGATACCATTCTCATAGAAATTTGGATATGCATATTAAAATTCAACATTGTAATGTAGTTTATGTAGTGGCAGAGCCATTTATTTATATTAATGCAGATAGCAACATAATAGGTTTTAAAAAATTAAGTCAGATGTCACATGACCTAATTTAATAAGCTCATATTATTAATGTTATATATAGAGCTGGCAAATTTGCTCTTAATAAGCTTTGCAGAATATCCCCAACCCCAAACCAGTTTCTGCTATTGGCAGACATATGGATGTTTGAAAATTTCAGATTTTCTACTTAATAGTTATTCATTAGATAAAGTGTTTGGATTTTCCTGGTATTTTTAATCTAACGCTTGAATATCCTAGCACCTCACTGAGTGTGCTAGTAGCAGAAACTGGTCTGGGGTTGGAGATATTCTGCAAAGCTTATTAAGAGCTTATTTGCGAGCTCTATATATAGCAACATAACAAATACAATTCTTTTAATGAAAATAATATTATATTTAAAGTTAATCTACTTATGTGCTTTGAAAGAGAAAGTTTTTAATTCATATATATATATATATATATATATATATATATATATATATATATATATATATATATATATATATATATATATATATATATATATATATATATATATATATATATACTACCAGTTTCTATTTATAGATATGAGACCTGAACACTTAACAAAAGATTAGTGCAAAGATTTCTTATAAATTAGCAAAATATGGGCAGATATGTTTGGAGTTGCATGAATGGATCAAAAGTGGAACAGTTGGGTAAAACCAAACAGATATCATTGAAAGAATTAAGATAATAAAAAGAGCAGAGCTAGCCATACTGCTTAAGACATAATAACAGATAAACTATTAAAGTTTTAAACTGTTTTCCAAGATATTGTAAAAAGCCTAGAAAGAGACTACATATAAGATGGATAGATAAAATTAAAAAAAATGATTTGGCTCAGAGAAGAAAAGCTATTGATCATAAAAAATTCATTAAACTTGAAGATATCTTCATCCTGCAGTCGATAAATAATGGCTAAAAATGTCTATGATGAATAAAAAATAGTTCAACAAAATTGTTTACAAATAGGATTGCTATGCAATTAAATTTTTTATATGAAAGTGAGAGAGACATGGATCTATATTGATTTAATTGAAAACATTGACAAATTTTATTTGATAATTGGCTGATATTTTTAAAATATGTCAGCTTTAAAAATCCAATATGCATTATATTCAAATAATAAATTGTACAGGACAATTTCATTAAATTAGGCATGTGAAGTAAATAAAGAATATCATAATTGCTAATAATAATATTTGTCAAGTTGAGTACAGATTTTGAATCAAAATCCGACTCCTTTTCATGTTGTATTACTTAAAAGTTTATAAAAATCAGTATCGACTGTTTCAATTGGACAAATATAGTTGAAGATAGAATACAAATGATCACTGTAATTTAGATGTTAATAAAACTGGTGGGAGGATTTCAAATTATATATATATATATATATATATATATATATATATATATATATATATATATATATACAGAGTGGCCCAAAAGTAGTTTTACAGTCATCACGTAGACTATTTATTTGAAAATTCATCACTAGAACAGCAGGAAATTCATTATACCTGTTAACATAAACATAAACAATTTAATCTCTCAGATGCTCAAAATATCCTCCTTCAACATAGCAACAGTCTTCAAATCTCTTCAGGACACTCTGACACACAGTGCAGCACAAATTCTGCTCTACATTAATTTCTGTGAATGCAAGATGAATGTAATCTTTTAAATCATTTATTGTTTTGGGTTTCTTTTCATAAACCTTGTTCTTAACAACACCCCAAAAAAAGAAATCCATAGGTGTCAGGTCAGGTAAACATGGTGGCCATTCGATGCTGCTCTTCTTTCGAACCAACACTGTGGAAAAACTTGGTTAAGGTAATCTCTTACTGTAGATGCATAATGTGGCAAAAAGTAATAAAATAAATTACAATCAGCAAAGAAAAAGCTGTTTATGTAAGTTAGATTTATACTCTAAGGAATGTTTTATATTGGTATTACTAAGCAAGTAACTTCAACCATACAAAAGGTAGTTTAATAACCGTAAACCTATTTTTGGACCACCCTATATATATATATATAATGAATTTGCAATTTAATGATCTAGACATATAAAATTCAGTTGTTTTATTTATTATTGTATTTTTTCATTTCTGTAATTTGTTGGAATAGAAAAAGGCATTACATGGCTTCACCAAACTACATAGGTGATTAAATTTCTTTTAATCATTTAGTGTTATAGATGGATAAAGACCAATTAAACAAGGCTTATAAATGAAAATAAATATAGTTTATTTGATGCTTTCAAATATTTAAAATCATTATTTATCCATAGATAAATGTTTTAAATTAAAAATGTCAATGTATACTAAGCAATTTACTGATATTATTTACAAATCATTATTTCTGTAATGTTTACCAATATATAAAAGTAAACATAAATATTTTAGACTTTCTATATTCATAATCTTTATATTCATAGTTTTAATTATTCATGGAAATAATAATAAAAAAACAATTTAAAAATTATTAAAGATGTCTTTTTTATTATTTTGTAAATTCTAATATTTTAATACACAATCCACTCACAGTATATAAATCTATAGCCATGTGTATATATATATATATATATATATATACACATGGCTATATATTTATATATATATATATATATATATATATATTGTATATAATGTTTTGAGAGTAAGTCATTGAAAGTATCTAAGTATAATCAAATTGTCCTCAAGTATCAGTAAATGACAATGCATTTTTAAAGGTAAAGGGAGTATCATTTGTCAAGCATTGTTAGCCGAGAGGTCAGCGCAGCAGCCTTGCAAGCAAGCAGTTGTTTTCAGATGGTTGTTGTGGGTTCACCTCTCAGCCGATGCTATGACATATGGAAAAAAAAAGTGATATCTCTTTCTTTCTCCTTCATATATCTGTAGGATTGACTGCAATACCTGTACATAAATGGATGAATTTTTAACCAATCAAAAATTTATTTCCAATTATTTTTAGATATTTATAACACTTATTGACATTATGTAAACATAAAATAAAATATTACATAAAATATTTAGTACTATAAATTATTATTTATTACATAATATTAGTATTTAAATAATCAGTGGCAAACTAAAAATGAGAGAATTTTTATGCTTGCCTAATATATCTCAATCAATTTTTAAAATATTTAAAAATAAATTTCTGATTAATTAAAAGTTTATTCCTTTTAATAAAGGCATTGAAGACAATTCTCCAGATATATGAATAAAAAAGCTAAATAGGTATCTTTGTTTGCTTTTAAAAATGTATTGTCATTTGCTGAGACTAGAAACCAATATTAAGAATTGGTTTCAACAACTAGTTTCAAAAGAAATAATATGAAAATTTATAAAAAAAAATTAAAACTATAACAGCAAAAATTGATCAATGTATGATTTTAAAACGCTAATATAAGCACATTATACATGTCAATTCAAGTATAAGTTTTGTACTACAGAAAAAGTAAAGAAAATAGAAAAATATATTTTAGCTCACTATTTTTTTACTGTTAAAAATTTCTGATTGTAGTGCATCAATGTAGTTTATGTCCATATCCATACTGCTTGGATCTTCTTTATCTGGGATCCAGGACAATGTATCAGCATGTGAAATCAATTTGCCCTTCTTATATTCCAATTTGTAATCATAAGATATTTTGCCAACACATCATGTGCAGCCTTAAATGGTTGGGTACTGATTTGTCACGGCCTAGAATTTCTAGCAGTGGCTTGTGGTCAGTTATTATTTGAATTGATCTACTGAAATTATATTGATGATTTTTTTTCCAGAGTGAAGCCTCTTTAACAATCTGGCTGTGGATTCTCTCTGCTTTTGAGAGTGTACACAATGTGTATGCAATAGACCATTCCCCTTTATAACCTGGGTGAAAGAGAACCATCTCCATCCCCCACTCCAATGTAACCATAGTTAAATACACTTCCAAATTACTATTAAAGCATACTAATAATTTATCAGTTGACAAAGGGCTTTAGTTTTGTTGAATGCTTCATCATGAAATTTTAACCATTGCCACTTTTGATTGTTCCTCAATAGGATTATACAATGGTCTAGTTATGGGTGCTTAATGACATTGTCAACAAAATAGTTTCCATTTTTTGTGCAGTGAATCTGGCACCATTGTCAAACACAATGGTTTCTGGTGAACCATGAGAAGAAACACAACATTTAAGGTTTCTATCACTTCTTTTGCATGGATATACTTTACTGTGCAATACTCTGCCCATTTGGAGTATGTATCTATGCATATCAGCAGTATTTTGCCATTTATTGGGCCTACATGATCTATGTGTTCTATCTGCCAAACTTCCTTTGCTATTGGTCATGGATCATATTTTTTTGCTTTTATATCCATCTCAGATTTCAGGTCATGCATTTTTTGATGTATTATTTAATGTCAGATATTATTTTTGGCCACCAGACATAGCTACGATATGATGTTTTGGTTTGTCATGTTTTATATTAATATATACATTGAAATTCAAGTATAAGTTTTGTACTCCAGAAAATGTAAAGAAAATGTATTAGAGAAATATATTTTAACATAAATAAAATGTATGTATAGAGAAGTCAAGTCTACAATAAATAAGCATTAAAGTAAAATGTTCAGTAAAACTTGAAATAGTAATAATATATAACTTAAATGCTGAGATATTTTAGGCTATATGATGGTTCATAAAGTCAAACATTCTTCTGGCTTGATTCTATGTGAATTGCTTTTATAGTGAATAATTGTAATGAATAATTCTTCGATACTCGAAGCAATATTGAAAAGTATATTGATAAAAACTGCAAATAATGTTCGCTTCCACAAGTTATTCAAAGGATGAATAAAAATCAATCCCTGCTTTTATGAGAGTCATTTAATGATAAAATATTAGCTATAAACATGGATGTGGAGATTCAGGTATTGTTTACATATGGTTATTATGAAATGCATGCATCATGAGAAAGAGTGAAATTTTACACACAAAATTATTCATAGTGAGAGAAGGTAATGAAATTTTCTGGGCTGTTTGGTAGTTAAAATATTGGTAGAATTGTGATAAACGATGAACTGATAAAAAACAAAATATTTTAATATTTATTGAAGTTTTATTAATATTTTCTTCTATAGTGAATTTTGATAGAAATATTAAATAAAGTTGTGATCTATATTATAACTTTTACATCTTCACTGTAAAATTATTTTATACCAAATAAGTTTGATTTATTTTACTTTATTTTAAAAAAGAAAAAAGTTTAAAGAGTTATAGCAAATATGTTTAATGCTAATGAATGTATATTATACTAAAGTAAAAATATTTTAAACATTAAATGTCTGCACTTTATTTTTTCACTAAAACTGATAAGATTTTTTTTCTCTTCTTTATTCAAGTGTAAAGATAAAAAAAAAAGCCAACAGCTTTCCCAGATATTGTATTGAGATAACTCTAAATTAAAAAAAAAAAATAATAGGAGATAAATTACCCAAGAACAACCTTTTATGTGTAGAAAAGTACCGCTAATTTGTTCCAGACTTTAACAGCTAATTAAATTGCAACTAAAATATCATAGTTTATGACATATTCAGATTTTATTCAGAAGATAATATTTCTGTTTATCATTGAAATGACGGAGGCTACTTATAAAATAAATAAATATCGCCGTTGGCCGTAAACTGATTTTCAACTTGAACACAATTTGTAATTACTATTGTAATATTAGTATTATTTAATAGAAACCATACGAATATTAATGTAGCATTATATTATTCGCCTACTGACAATGAAGAATTAGTTAAAATGAAATGCTTTAAGGAGCTCATTAAAAAAAAAAAAAAAAACTAAAAGTCACTTTTCTTCAGATCTACTAATGAATCTTTACTGTATCTAGAAATCAAAAAGGTAGACGAAAAAGTGTTTTATATATATATGTCAAAGCATTGACCGGGACGCGAACCCGGGCCGGCTGCTTGTAAGGCAGCTATGCTAGCCGCTATTTTCCTCTTTTTTCACTTTTTTTTTTAAAAAAAAAAAACAAAGAAAAGAAGAATTAAAATCTTAAAAATATTGATTAATATTTTTTTTTTAAAAAAAAAAGAAATCTATCTACATATTGGATATTATTTCTAGTAAAAGATATGCGCTTACGACATTAATTCTCTAAAACATATGATGGCAGATGTAGTCATTTGAAAAACGTAATCCAAGTTGTTATAAAAATTACTATATATACCAGAACAGACAAAATATTTCTCGCAAGACAATCAAATAGACATAAGTGTGTGTGCTCAAGAAACGCCTACAAATAGTTCTGAACAAAAATTTGATTACAAAAATGGAAAGTTTAAAATATTAAAAATGTTGATACATTTTTTTAAAAGAAAATTTATATATCACATTATTTCTAGAAAATATATATGGCTTACAATTTTATTTCTGAAAATATACATGGCAGAGCATTACTATCTTGCAGTTATTTGAAAATATCGACCAGATTATCTGGTACAGAAATGGATTAGATCACAGATCGATTAAGGTGTTAATATTTTAAAGAATTTTTAAGTGAGATTTTGAAAAATGTTTTATTTTTATATGTCATAAAAAATCACAATTTTTCCTTTCAAAAATTAAAACTTTATTTACACATTAGAGTGGATACAAAAGAAATCAATGATAGAATAAAATTATGTCAATAAGAAAGTTTCAATGTATACATATAAATGTGGTATGCAAGCCATGTGTATAGAAAAATCAAAAGCTGTATTAGATCAATAACATAGTCTCAAGAGCAGCAAAAGAAAATCATGATAGTTAATTAATGCAAGTATGAAAAAAACACAAATAAATATAAATAAAATCAAAGATTACACTAATGTCTTAAGGCAGTGCATCATATGGTTATTTAGCTAGGAATATAAAGTAAGTCAAACCTATGTATAAGGTTTGGAAATTCCATTGATTAATGATTATCCTGGCCCAAAGAGTAACGAGGACTATAACAATATTTACATGTTGATATAGGTAAGTTAATTGTACAGTATATAATTAATGCAAAGTTTGTGTATTAAATATATAAGATGTGTGAATGATCTACATGGTTAAAGTTTAAATCAAATTTCTAATACATTTTAATAATATATTAGACTCTACACTGCTCAGGTATCATTTACCAAGGCTATTTATTTATCTTTGTCTGAAATTTAAATGATCAGATAGACTGGCGTATGTACCGAACTTTTATTGCAATGTAGTTGCAACCAAAACTCACTTGAAAAAATTTCTTAGATATAATAAATTGTTTACTAAAAATTGATAAAAATAAATTTGCCAATATTTTTACAATATTAAAAACATTGTGTCAATCTATTTTTCATAAAAATAAATATTAATCATCTATCTTAAAAGGTACAGGTACTAGGGCTAAAGAAGGTTATGTAAAAATTTATAATAACTATATTGAAATTCTGAAAAATTCTAAATAAGCTTTCACCTTTCTAATTAAATAAGTAATACCCTTATTTTAAAGGTAATTGATTGGCTCTAGTACAAGGGGAAAAACGTGCTTCAAAGTAATTTAATACCAAACTAATCACATGTATTTTCTTAAATTTCTGCCCCCAATTATTGTTATGAAAAAAATCAGATTCATTTCTTAACAATAATACTTTTTTATCTTCATCTTATAGTCATACTTAATAAGCATTGCAATTTATGGGTCATGTTTGGTTGACCTATTTGAAAAATATAGAATTTGAAGTAAACTAAAATCATCAAATGTGAATTACACATGTAGAAGCTAGTCAGGACATATTGGATGAGTGGGCATTAGATAGGAATTTTATGCACAAACTTTCTTGCATTCATTGATTATTATGACCTGCCCTGAGTAGCATTACTGTATGGAAGGTTTGCCACTGTTTTAAGAGGATTAAAGATAAGCACTACAAAACTATTTTTTGTCAGAATACAGATCAATAATAATGAATTAAAAGAAATTAATGACTTCAAATATCCATGAAATAATAAATGCAGATGGCCTTATAATGAATAAATTAATCATAGATTTAACATTGATGAACAGCTGTTGATATAAATAATTTAGATATTAAAAGAAAATATGCTATGTGATTGAAAAGAAAGATTTTTAAATAGACAATTCTTACTTATCCATCTGCAACTTGGACACTTAACAGAAGAGCAATTCAGATATTCCAAATCACTCACTATAATATAAAGTAATATTTGTTGAGAATACAAAGAAGAGATGGAAAAAAATACTTGGGTAAGAGAACAAACAAGTAGCATTGTCACTACTGAAAAAATAAAATGGAGCTGAAATAGATATATTTCTAAATGAGGTAATAGTTGTAAGGCAGTCATTCTTAAATGAGATACCCAAAAATTGTAACCCCACAAGTGAAATTGATGGATGAAGTAAAAAAACTCTGCTGTAAATAAAGTAGAGGCCGAAGATCAAAAAATCTATATTAAACTTACAGTGTTGTTTATTTTGTAATCTGTCTATGATGATTGAAAATGTTGATGATGATGCTATATAGGACAATCCTGTATTTATGTAAGTAAGCATTTAACAGCTTTTTTCTTAATTCAATTTTTTTAGTAAAGTAGATTTTCATGAACATGTATATTTATCACCAATCATAAGCAGAATATGAAATTAATTCTAATAAAGAAAAATGAGCACTATAGTATATCAAATTAGATCTTTTTGCAGCATGAAAAAACAAAACATGATCTTTCATCACATTTTTAAGAATTTATGCAAGAAACCATTAATAAAAATTGGGATACATTTTCTTTAATTATGTAAACCCAATTTATTATTAACAATTTGTGACATAGGTGCCAAATGAATTGTTATGTACAACTCATTTTTTGTTTTAATATATTCTAGTATTTCATTTTTATTTATTAAAAAAATATTTTCATAATCTGCATTATGACCAGTAATAGACAGACATATTCCTAAATTCTTCTATAGGTAGCAGACTAATCATTGATATTTTGTGGGGTGAGGGAGTTATGCTATATTAATAATACTGTCAGTAATGTCTCAATCTGTCCAGGTAACAATTTTACAACTCTGTCAACCAATCATTACAGTACTGATAAAATGAAATTCCTGAAGTAATAAGTGTCAATACCAGAAGTACCAAATGAAAACGAATCCTATATAAATGAATATTTTTTTGCCATTTATTAAAATTATTACTTAAAAGTCTGACTTGGAAATAACTTTTATAGCTGCTATATTTTTACTCATTTAACAAATTTCAAAAACTAGTTTTATGGTTGTATATAATTTTTCTATCTAAATAAAGCTTCAACCTATCAATAACACTAAACCAATAGAAGTTTATATATCTTGTATTTACAAATATGTAAAATAAAGAAAAAAACATGCTAATTACTTTAAACAAACTTATTTTATTATTATTATTATTATTATTATTATTATTATTATTATTATTATTATTATTATTATTATTATTATTATTACTATTATTATTATTATTATTATTATTATTATTATTATGCTAAATGTCACAAGAAAAATGGTGAGGAGCTAGGACACCAAATGCAAAATACCAAGTCAAGCCCAGCATTTATCATTTATCTAATACTTAACTACTAAGAAGAAGATCTGAAATTATCAGACACCTAATGTCTTAAAATTCTGCTCTCCAACTGAAATAGCCATAAGAGACTGAACTAAATTCAGATACCCCATATATTAATAGCCTTAGAAATCTAATATAGCCAAAGCCTCAACAGTCAAATTATAATATTAATAAAATCAAGTCATACCTCACATGACTTATATAGCTTGTTCATACAAATGTGCTAAATAAAAAGATCGTTTACATTTTAAAAATTGAAAAAATCATTTTCTAGAATTCAAAAACTTTTAAATGTATTCATGTTCATCATACAAGTAATATAAGACATACCATCAAATGAAATTTATGAATTTATTGGACATTGTAATTAAATATGATTGAAGTTGTTTCTGGCAATTTATCGTTTCATATTGAACTGAAATTTAAATGCAACAAACTTCCAATTAAATTAAATACAAAAATTTTACTAGCAATTGAAATGTAATGCTTTTTAGTGCACCAATTGTGTTATTTTGTGTACATTTTAGATGGACCATTAACTATAACTATTAACTCCTTTCTCGAAATTTGAAAAAAACTCTCTTCAAAAACATTGATAACTTAAGTATCAGTGGTCAAGAGGTCAGCAACAGCTGCTTTACAAGTTGTCCTGAGTTAGCAGGTTCGCTTCCTGGCTGATGCTATGACAAATGAGAAAAAAAAACATTGATAAATCGTTTTGATTTACTTATACTTTTCCTACTCAATACTTTCAGGTTTTTAAAATTATTAACTAAGTAATATTTATATAGCAAACTTAAGTAGACTTTATGAAAACCACATGCGTTTTCAGGTTATACATACAAAATAGTAAAAAAATGGAACACCATTAGTCATTAAGAAATCCAATAATATTAAAATGCAACATTCTGCAACTAAATCGTCTTTCTGCCTATTTTGCACCATTTTAATATGATGTTTCAAACTGTAGAATAATGTTTAAATTGTATTATATTTAATCACTGGAATTCTAACCATTATCATTATTACAAAAATCATACAATTTCCTTACTAATAAACTGCTAAGAATACAGATGAAATTTGTAATGTTATTATTAAAGTATTAATGTTAAATTTATAATTAATATTATTAATCATATAAGATTGTGTTTTTATTTTAGCAGTCGTTAAAATAATAATAATAATAATAATAATAATAATAATAATAATAATAATAATAATAATAATAATAATAATAATAATAATAATAATAATAATAATAATAATAATAATAATAATAATAATAATAATAATAATAATAATAATAATAATAATAATAATAATAATAATAATAATAATAATAATAATAATAATAATAATAATAATAATAATAATAATAATAATAATAATAATAATAATAATAATAATAATAATGCACTCATTCTTAAGTAGTTAACATTTTTTAGAAGTAATGTCTGATGATTGAACATTTTTATTTTTAGCTGTTATTTTGCAACATTTTTGATTTTTCTTTTTTAACTAATATAAATACAAGTAACTAATTAAATTTTTCAATTTTATTGATAATTTAAAATGAGCATGCTGTCTTAATTGTACATGTATGTTTTTATATATATTAAAAAGAACTATTTTTCGAATTATAACAGATAATATATAAAAAAATATTGACTGAATGCGCATTCATAAACCTTTTAATATATATTCAATATATAAGTATATATGCAGAAAATCCATACTTACATAAAAGAGATTTTTTAATTTTTTTTTTTTTTACTAAATCACATTACCATACCAACACATCCCAAAGTGTCGTGGAATACAAAAATATCTTTTAACAAAGAAAATATTCCTTCTCTATAGCATAAAGATGCATACAGAACATTAAAAACACCAAAGATTAAAGTCTGTGCTGGCTTATACATTACTATGTTTTGCACTTTGTATATACCAGAAATTGATTGTATATATTTACATTTATTTGTGTATAAATATGTATAATATTTAAATACAAGTAAATTGTCTATGCTGAAGGTAATGTAACTGGAAGGGATTTGAAGGATTGTATAAGATTGAGTGGATAGTTGTAGGGTGCTTGAAGCTTGAAAGTCTTAGTTTATATATATAATAAATAAAATATCCGTTAATTAAAAACAATATTGTAATTATAATTGAAATAATATTTTTAACGGTTCACAAACAATTACAAACAGTCCTTAAATCCGCAGAAGTAACCGAAAGTACTTCTGCGGATTTAAGGATTGTTTGTAATTGTTTGTAAACCGTTAAAAATATTATTTCAATTATATATATATATATGAATGATAAATTAAAGTGTATTTATAAGCTATAAATAACAAAACAATTCAGTGTGTAAAATAAAAGTAAATATATAATAAAACATTAACATCCAAGTATGATTTTCCAGCAATGTACCAATGTATGACAAAATCCCAAAAAATGTTCAATTATACACTACTAAATTCCTGATTGAATATGTCTTTAGAATTAGAATTGTAGAAGATATTTTTACTTTTTCTCTCTTGTGTTTTGTTAAATACAATTCTAATTTTCTGAAAGCAACATTGATAACCATCTTCTTTCTGAGGACAACAAGATAACTGAATTAAATGAAGATTGTATTTAAAATTTTATATTGATAAAAAAAAATAGATAAAAATAAAATAGCTTTAGTCTCACCATATTAAGTGTCTGGATAATTAGATCTTCTACATTCAATAAAAATCCCTAAGTATCTCAAAACCAAAATCATTTCTAAAATATAAATCCCAGTTAACCCTTAAACCGCTAATTTTATCATTGGTTGTATCAGATAAAAATCAAATCTTTTAATTGGCCAACTCACAAACTGAAGACAAAGCCTATTGTTAAAACATATTCGCCTATAATATTAAATTCAACTCAGATACGTTTATAAAAAGTATATAATTAATTTTTAAGGTTGTGAAGACAACGAAAGTTCTTTCAAAAATAAATTGCTATTTATTTATTCTAAGATATTCAATATCGGCAACATAAAAGTTATAATGTAAACAAAAAGATCGACTTTTACGTTATAGAAAAGTAAATATTTCTTTTTATTACAACTTCAATATTTGTACTAAAATCTTCAATATTTTTCGAAAATAATTTTGTTTTTTTATTATTCTCTCTGAAAATTATGTTTAATTTCCATAAATATTATTTAATAATAATTTAAATCGTATTCGAAATGAAAATCTCAGCGTTTTTCTTTATTTTCTTTGATCAGGCAGTTTCTTTGTTCTTTCCAGCCAATCAGAATGTCTTTTTCGGCTGAGAGCATGCTAAGAACCAATCACAAATAATGTTCCTTCTTTGTTTAGGTTTAAATGCGTTTTTTTCTATTTTTTACTTCTAAAATAAATCGGAAGATGTCACCATGTAAGAACTTTTAAAAACGAATTCAATACGTATTTAACAAATTTTTTCGTATGAAAACGGGCTGAGTTAGAGTGATTTCAGATGTCGACGAGGAGCCTCGTCGGACGCGGGAAAAGGGTTAACATATATAAATTCATATGAAATGTATTGCCATTAACAATTATAGCATGTCCATTAAAGAAATTGGAATCATTTTGAAGAAGATTTTTTACTTTACATTATTAATTTATTCACCATAATTTTATTACAATTTGTACTATATTAGATTTTATTTTAATCAACTTTATATATATATATATTAACAGACACAGTTCATTTTCTTCTTTCTCTCTGTCGGATTGTTTTTCACAAATCTATACTGTTCCATTTTTTTAGACTAGTGGGAGACAAGATTTAACTTTCTAAATCTTTGCCATTGGAATGCTTTTGCAAGCTAGCATTAACTTATCCGCACTCTTTAGCAGGCTAATCTCCCTTGGTCTGCACGCTTTAGCAAGCTAGTACTCGACTGACTCAAAGCCCCCAGTAAGTAGCACATATAGCCCAAACAGTCCAAATGTCATACCCCCTCTACGAGCTATTGCATCAGCTAATAATAAATTTAATTATACCTTCATATACCTTTCTACATTCTTTTACCTTTTTATTTATTAAAGTACACTTTTGCAAGCTTCCATATTGAGTACTTGACACCCATTGTGCTTACATTCCTTTCTTAGATAAAATCTATTTTATCTTTATTCACGATCAACCGAAAATTCTTTTATACAAAACATTTTCTTCGGTTGAAAGTAGATTGTAATTAGCAAAAAGGTTTTTTCCTTTTACAAATTTAATTAATTAATTTCAAACCCTCTCATTCTAACAATTAGAAAAAATAAATTCCAATAAATGCAAAAATTTTTAACTATTTAGAATTTTCTTTTCTTTTTTTAGGAAAATAATAAAAAATAAAAATACATTTCTATATATGTGTGTTCGAACATTTATAAGTAGTAAAATACAACAAAAAAAAAAAAAAACTGTTCTATACATAAACAAATATTACAACTTATTTTCCCTTTTTTTTTTTTTAGACAGGTTTGCTAGTAGAATAAATTATTAAAACATATATACACTGCATACACTTGTACTGTGGGTATAATAAGAATATAATATAGCCCAAACCCATTTATTTATGTACTATATCCGTACCTCCCACTTCCCCTCTGAATTATAATTTAATAAATCGTATTAAAATTATAATTTTCATGTGATACATGTAAGCTGTGCTGAATCTTCAGCAAACAGCCATTTTGTGCATGGCCATTATACACGGACTGGCACAATACCCCCGTCCCCGATGAGACTGTTAAAAAGGAAACCATTCTTTTTTAATGGTCTTACTTAACTATTTTTACATCTTCTTTAATTACTTACATTTTAAATTCAGCATTTATATTATATGTTTTAAACATGCAAGTTATGTCATTCATTCAGTAGCAATATACACCCCTAGCCCTTCAAACATCAATCTGCATGGCTCAGACTACATCGTCCCCCCGCATGCCACCTCGAGACCATAAGAAACCCAGAGAATCAGCTTACAGATCCCTACTTCATGCAGAACTCTGTGACTAACAACATATGTCAAGTACCGTAAATGTGTAATAAATGCGTCCCAGCTCACGTCTTTGGAGGCTTATGAGATCCTTTTGCATTTTAGAACACGAAAAACAAGCTCTTCGTTTTCGAAGAGGTAATTTGAATGAATACCTTAGTAAATGCACCCACGCTTCTTTCTTTTAAGACTTATAGGGTCTTTTCACATTACAAGGTAAGAAGGTCCCCGAGAGGAAAACAAAAAGTTTTTCCCTTTTCTCAGCCCAACGGTACCCCCCACATTAGTGGCAGGGTACATACGCTGACATAATGCCACAAAATTCTGAACTACATAAGATCTGCAGCCAACCCTCCAAACTCTCATCTCCCAAAGAACATGAGCAAACCGACATAATTCAAACCTTACATGCAATGCCTTAAACAACCACAAAGTCCTCACCTCCACTTTTAAACGACATACTCACTTACACTACACTGTTATTTACTATTTATTTTTACTCCCCCCAGGCTTCGGTGAATCTGGCCTATATCCCCTGCCTTTTCCATATTTCTTTCCCTGGTCATTTACTTGACTGTCAATATATTTGACATTCGTTTCTGAATTCCAATTTTTTTCCTTTGTTTTTATATATCCCCTTTGATCATCATCATCACTGTCCCATCATATTGCACTAATACGCGAATTTTCCCTAAATTTATCTGGGGGTTTGTCCAGTTGGTTCATGTCCAACACGTTCAATAACTCCGCCATGTGTTCCATTGTGTTTACATTTGCTGTCAACAATGTTTGTTCTATTCAGAAAGGAAAATTATGTCTAATTATTCTAATAATTTGACCCTCCGATGTTTGGCAGGCGTTTAAATTTTTTAATTTGGCTGCTTGCCTACGAAAAAATTGAGAGTAGTTTTCGTTCGTGTTACTCTTGTATTTTTCCTGCATTATTTGATACAGGATAGTCTCCTGATGTTCTGGGCTCCAGAAATTGTTAACAATCATATCCTTATATTGATTGAAAGTTGGAGGATGATGAAACAAAGACTCCCACCAAGCTAATGCGTCTCCATTAAGATGAGCGCTGGCAACAAGCAATTTACTGATTTCATTTACTTTGTTTATCCGAAAGTAATTTTCCAGACTTCTTATATGCTCCACTGGAGCCTCCCCCACTTTTCCTTCAAATGTACGGATTTTTAAAAATTGGTTAATATTTAATTGTGGCAGCTGATCACTTCCATTGGTCTTTTCTATACGACCATCAAGATGATCTCCACTATTTGCCATATGGTTGTCTTGTTCATTTTTAACATTTTTAACCATCCTATTTTGTTTGTACTCCATTTCTGTGTCCTGCTTTGTCTCCTCTGGCCCTAACTTAACTGACTGACTATCTCTTATATTTGCTTCTATCTCATCCTTCTTAGTTTGCTTAGATTTATCACATTTCATTTCCCACTTTTGAAATCTTAAATCTATTTCTTGTACTAATTCGCTTCGCATTTCCTCTATTTTCTGAACGATATTTTCCTCTTGTTTAGCTCTCTCTGTTCTCCATCTTTCTACTTCTTTTGACATTTTAGCCATTTCCTTTTTCACAAGGTTTGCGAAATCTTCCATCATTTTCTTTAAGCGTTCTTTTTCCTTTCCTAGTTCATTTTTTTGACAATCCATTTCCTGTTCTTCAGACAGGTTTACTAGCATTTCACTGATTATTGCCTGTTCCATTCTGATTTTCCCTGCTCTCGTAAGCATTTACGGGTTTAAATTTACTGAACTTGAAAGTCAAGGTATTCTTACCTTTATACCCAAGGTATTCTTACCTTATGCCCTACTAATCGCCCTTTCCTCCAAGCACATTCCCTGATTTCTAATGACAATTTACTCAAACGTGTAATAATATAACAAAAAATTTCAAATGCTCCATTCTACTTATATGCCCTAATAAATGACAGAATTATTCATCTAACTTCTGTTAATAACTTATTTCGTTCATGATAATAAATTTTTTGCTCGAAAAAGAAAAAATCTTATAACTAAATAATCAAAACCGTATATTTCAACCTTCTCTTATGCAATTATTAAAATCCTATCTCATTTACAACGTTCTTCTCTTAACTTAGCTGTCCTAAATTTGTTTTGAAACCACGAAAATATAGTATAGATTTGTACTAATACTATCTTTTTTCATCTTAACCTAGTTCGTCTTTACCATGATTGAGGCACCATTTTTCTGTACCGGTTCAATGACCCTGTAGTGGTCTTGCATGGTTAGACTCTCATACGCACCGAGCATGAAGTGACGTATGCTACAGAATGGGACATCGATAATAATTTTCTAAAATATTTTTGATTAAATATGAGTAAATACCTCAAAGAAATTATTACAGGAAGTAGATTGAACCTAAAATTAGGCCCACCCAGATCTTCCTTGTTAAATTGTTTCATTAGCCGATTAATTATACGTTGACTAATTAAAGTGTCCTTACACACCTTTAAGAGTACTGAATATTTCCTTCAGTCTCTAGCGCCACTCCCGTTCAAGATTATACTTATTCCTTTTCTTTCCCGAAAGAGTGTGTAAAATGTGACTAGTCATTAAAGAATATGAATGTTTCGAGACGTTTGGACTAAAATAAAAGAAACAATCCAACTCCCCGGTAAGTTATCCCTATCTAGCTCACTTTATATTCTCTAAATCTCAGGTTAACTACGTGGATTTGCATTTTAATTAAAAAAAACTATATATCTGTACTAATAACTTAATAATTATTTTAAAGCTAAGACAAAAACTTATAAACGATTTTAATTACAAAAGTGAATATTTATTATCCCCAGATTATTATATTTATCATCCACTAATGCATACATATAAGTCCAATATATATATATAAAAATATTTAAATTATATTTACCCTCCACTGATGCATATACATATGACCCCAAGATAGATAAAAGAAAAAAACAATATCTAAAAGATTACACAATGGGTGTGCCCTATATTCCTTCCCACTTTAGAGTAATAAGTCCATATAACAAGGTATGCAGTAATAATATATATATCATAAAAAAAAATTTACAAAGAACATAAATGAGAGAGGAAAAAAATATATATAATAGAATATAAATATATATATATATATATATAACCAACTATACACGCTCCTCTGAACTTGTTCTTGTATTCAATTCGAACTTCCTGGGCCACACGGCTACTTCATAGGGCAGATAAGGCTTCCATTCACCGATATACTTTGAGTCTTTCTTGTCATCAGGGTCTGCTATTTCTTCTAAGGCATCTTCGGACTTTATAGCCAAATAGGTGGTGTACTACGGCTGAAAGTCTACTCCATGGTAGGATAATAACCCGGAACATATAATCGAGCCATCTTTCAAATTATCGGATCTGTAAGTATACTTCTCCCGTATATATGTATATCGCACACGGCTGATTAGGGCAAGTAGATCCTAAATAAATTGCAGTTCTCCAACTATGATTCGTCTTTCGTTTTTTTTTTTTTTTTTCTATTTAAACGTATTGAGAATCCATGTTGTTGATCATTTTCCAAACTCCACTTAATGATCCTTGCTAAATGCTAATTTTTCAAATTCTTTTTCTGGGAAATAACCAAGTGATTATAATTTTAACAGACACAGTTCATTTTCTCCTTTCTCTCTGTCGGATTGTTTTTCACAAATCTATACTGTTCCATTTTTTTAGACTAGCGGGAGACAAGATTTAACTTTCTAAATATTTGCCATTGGAATGCTTTTGCAAGCTAGCATTAACTTGTCCGCACTCTTTAGCAGGCTAATCTCCCTTGGTCCGCACGCTTTAGCAAGCTAGTACTCGACTGACTCAAAGCCCCCAGTAAGTAGCACATATAGCCCAAACAGTCCAATTGTCATACCCCCTCTATGAGCTATTGCATCAGCTAATAATAAATTTAATTATACCTTCATATACCTTTCTACATTCTTTTACCTTTTTATTTATTAAAGTACACTTTTGCAAGCTTCCATATTGAGTACTTGACACCCATTGTGCTTACATTCCTTTCTTAGATAAAATCTATTTTATCTTTATTCACGATCAACTGAAAATTCTTTTATACAAAACATTTTCTTCGGTTGAAAGTAGATTGTAATTAGCAAAAAGGTTTTTTCCCTTTACAAATTTAATTAATTAATTTCAAACCCTCTCATTCTAACAATTAGAAAAGATAAATTCCAATAAATGCAAAAATTTTTAACTATTTAGAATTTTCTTTTCTTTTTTTAGGAAAATAATAAAAAATAAAAATACATTTCTATATATGTGTGTTTGAACATTTATAAGTAGTAAAATACAACAAAAAAAAACTGTTCTACACATAAACAAATATTACAACTTATTTTCCCTTTTTTTTTTTAGACAGGTTTGCTAGTCGAATAAATTATTAAAACATATATACACTGCATACACTTGTACTGTGGGTATAATAAGAATATAATATAGCCCAAACCCATTTATTTATGTACTATATCCGTACCTCCCACTTCCCCTCTGAATTATAATTTAATAAATCGTATTAAAATTATAATTTTCATGTGATACATGTAAGCTGTGCTGAATCTTCAGCAAACAGCCATTTTGTGCATGGCCATTATACACGGACTGGC